>OENM01000045.1:163168-198136 GCA_900239745.1 Rotaria magnacalcarata
CAATTTCGAGAACGGAAATTCAGAAAATATTCTTTTAAAGGAGAGATGAACGTATCGAGATCAAATAGGTAATACCCTTTTTAGATTTAAAAGAAGATTCTGTTCTCTTACAAACAACGTTTCAAAAACACGAATTTACCAGCACTTCTGTTGTTTTATGTGTCGCAATAATTAAAATGACATCATCAACATATGCTAGTCATTAGTCTATTCGCTTGTTACCTGATCTAAGATAACGAATCATAGAAATAATTAATTGTTCAATCGATATCGTTTTCTATGAATATGTTGATCAGCGTGAATAGAGTTTTCTCTATCATGAATTTTACCATGACTACCTAGGGAGTTCAATAATTCAGAAGAATCTTCTCTTTTCTAAACTCTTGAGTCGAGTGAGAGAAGTAAATCTACAAGACTATGAAAGTCACGTATGGTATACTAATTTCTATTGAATTAACGCATCGATTTTTCGTTTTTCGTTCTATTTTTGATGTCATCGTAGATTCGAGTAAAGATCCGATACCACCTAGTGTAATTCGTTGATATAAATGTAAGGCGAAATAAAAAATATTAGAAAGTCTTGACTACATGAAGGATTCCAATTAATTGTGAAGACGATCATTCATTTTTAATCTTAAAATATTATCTTCGCATGGCGTTTGTATATAGGTGAAACTCCAATATCATTCAGTTATCTCTATGATTCATTATCTATCAATAAAGCAACCATTGAGAAATTCATCATCACGAGAACTCTCTCTCTATGCGTATCAACATGTTTACTGAGATAGCTATCGATTGAACGGTTAATTATCTTCATGATTCATTATCTTAGATCAGTTGTAAACAAATAGACTAATGACTAACATATGTTGATGGCGTGATTTTAATTATCAGAAAAGACACAAACAGCACAAATGCTTGTAAATTCGTGTTTTTGGGAAAATATTGATAAGGAACCTGAATGTACTACAGACGATTCGAAAAAAATTGTGAGTAGTTCGATCTCAAAACTCTCCTATCACAGTTGAATGAGTAATTTCGGATCGACTTCATGAGGCATTTGAATTTGCGGCAAATTCAAATGCTTATACCGCTATACTGTTATAGTGGTATAGCGATAGCTAGATGTCACGTATCCCTTACAGAGACAGGGGGAGAAGGTACCCCCACACCCACACTAGGTATCCCATCGTATGGTATAGTAGTATAGCGGTATAATGCTTATACCGCTATACCACTACAGTTTTTATTTTGTCACAAATAGAGATAACTTTAATGAATTCGATTTTGCCGCAAATTCATATTCCCCATCATATGTTCGGATCTTTCGTTCCCGAGATTATTGAGCTACCAAAACGACGAATTTAATGTGTATCTCGAGAAATTGTATAAACTATTGGTACTTTTAGCTATCAAAGATTCTACGTCAATCACGATTGCTATTTAATAATTGATAAAAACAGCAATATTTGAAGAGAAGTTATTGAAATTCTATTGCAAAAGAGTGTTTAATCCTACCCAGGTCGAGCATTACGGTTGTCAGAAACGACCGTACACGGCCGAAAATGCTAACGTATACTATCGTTTATTGCCGTTTGCGACCGTAAATCGCCGCAAGTTAACGTTTTGGCATGCACCGTATTACGGCAGTATTTTACCGTGCCGTAAACGACTAAAAACGGCAATAATACGGTCAAAAAATTGAGTATTCGCCTGATTACGATCGTTTACGACCGCGTGTCTTTCACCTGGGTATTAATGATCTCACGTTAAATTCAACAATGAACACTATCGGAAACAGTGTAGGACGAAGAATTTTCGATTCGTGCGATAAGAAACGCCGAATTTGGATTGTTTTTGTTGTTATACAACGTTTTTTAAATAAAAGAATCGTTTTGTTGTACAGCGTTTTCTGAATGTGCCATCATCTAACTGTAAATCGCATATAAACTAATAAGAATCGATTCAGAGCTATTAGCAAGTTCAGCAGTCATAATTAATTTTCTATTTTTCATTTTCGTATAGCCCAGTGAAGTCAAGTTATTTGGATTCTGAAAATTTGATTTCAAGCAGCATATACAGGAGCCATAAAATTTAGTTATGCTGATTTTATTCCAATATTATTCCATAATACTGTATGGCATAATGAATCTACACTGTGAACTTTATAGAGAGAAATGACGACACTACGATCAACTAAAATCTGCGTGCATATTTTGTTTACTAGGCTACAATTAATTGAATTCAAAATGATAGTTTTCGCGTGTTTATCGATTTTCAATATTGAAATCAAATATCTACGAAATGAACGAATGTGACAAGTCTAATTCAGATAAAGATCCCTTTAGAATTACGAACAAAATTTTAGCTGCGGAAGAGAAATAGTTAGTATAAATGAATTAATATATTCATTCAATGTAAATAAGTATATAGAATCCTTTAATTAATTCAAGTAGTATTGCAAAGTTAGAAGATTCATAAATGAATATTCTCAAATAAAATGATCTCTTCATACACAATATATATAGTCCTTTTATTTTACTTCATAAATATAACACTTGCAATTGGTTATTTGATATACTCCACAGTTTAAATGTTCAAAACGAATTAATACTCTTCTAATCTTGAATCAACAGTACCTAAACAATTGTACGATATAAATGAGCACGCGAAGCGTCTTAATCTGCTCTGTTTTCACGACCAAAAAGATTGAGTACATTCAGTTTTCACAATGTTTGAAATAAACTTTGAGTGTTGAACATGACGAAATATTCTTTTTGGTAGTTTCGGTAATGTACTATGTTCAAGTTTTCATGATAATGAGATAAATTGTATTGAAAAAAGAACAGAACAAGGCCACAACAGCAAAGTACATTGTAAAATTGCATAAACTTGCTCCATAATCAATTACTTCTTTTGAATGCATCAAGGGAAATCTGATATTAGTCAAAGCTAAATTCATTAATCATTGTGTTATCAAAGTAATAGAACTTGTGCATAAGTAAGACATCAAAGAGATCAAAATCACAATATAGTTCATGTCTATCAATCAACGACCTCTATCAAATGAAGAATTTTGTTGATGAAAGAAAATGTATGTTTTTAAACCAATCATAATCGTTGAATACAAGGCTAGAATGATTATTCAATCTCTATTCATGACATTTTGTTCAAATTACTTCCTTAAACAGTGAATGTGGATATGTGGTCGAACAAGATAAATTGATGGTCGATCGCTAGAACAATTTAGAAATGTTTCTCATGTTTTTATTTACTTTATCTATCTGTTCCTATATACCGGTGGTCAAAACATTCAATCTTGATATAATTTCTCCAACTCTACGAACAGGTCCTCCAAAATCTCTTTTTGGTTTTGCTGTTGTATCATCTTCAACTAAACAACATTGGTAAAATTTTATTCCGATACCATCATTCTCAATTATCAATCATATTTTTATAGGACTTATGTTGGTGCACCTCGAGCATTCCTTACTCGACAATCATCTTCCGTAGTAGCATTGAACAGTACTGAAATTATACCAAATGGTCGTATATTTGGTAATATATTTGAATGTCCAAATGGTACAGATGAATGCCGACCGATTCTTCTTGAGAGTAAAATTTATTTGAGATTTCGCTATTTAAACTTAATTTCAATGTTTCGTTTCTAGATCAATTATCCGAAGCGATGCCGTCATTTCATAATGTACTCGATGATGCTTGGCTTGGTTCATCACTTATAGCGACGTCCGACGATTCACTTGTTGTACGTATTAAAACTAATTTTCAGAAAACCAAATATTAATAACATTAAAATTTGGTTTCCTTTTTAGACATGTGGTTATCGCTTAATGCGTAATATTAGTATAGATCGATATGATACACGTGGTGGTTGCTATAAAGTTTCATCTGATCATGTTAATAACTAGAGTCATACAATGAATATATGTATTGATTGTTTCTATTTTTTAAATTTTTAGCAAGATGTGTCTTATTATGATTTTTGTGAACAAAATTCTGAAACCGAATTATTGCATGAAGGTAGTGCTCTATGTCAAAGTGGCCTTAGTTTAGCATATATACCATCGGGAGGAGTAAGATATTTATTTTAAATTAAATCTAGAAAAATTTGAAATTTATCTTTAATTAAAGCGATCAGATATAATTGCATTTGGTGAACCGGGTGCCTTCCAATGGTCTGGTCGAATTGAAGCTGATTATTCTGATACTGTTTTACGACAATTGTATGCATACAAATCAGCTTCTTCAACACCATTACCATATAGTTATCTAGGTATATAAAAGTCAAAAATATTCATCGAATAATGCAAAACAAAATACTTTTTGCTTTTATTGAATAGGTTATTCAGTACTAATTATCAAAAGTAAAACTCGAGATTTCAATGATAGATCATATATATTTGTTGCATCAGCACCACGCGCATCAAATGGTCTAGGAGAAATTCGTTTTTATATCAAACGTTTTGTGTCAACAAATAATTTTGGTTATGATACGCTACAATCAATATTTCAACTCAATAATACTAATCATTCCATACCATTTATTCTAACTGGAGAACAGATAGGAAGTTATTTTGGACATACAATGACAGCTGGAGATTTAAATGGTGATGGCTATACAGATCTTGTTGTAAGTGCACCGTTCTACTATTCGAAAAAGCCATCACATGGTGGTGCTGTTTATATTTATTATGGATTAAATGGAAAGGTACATAAGAAAAAACAAATCACTTTTAAAACATAAATTCATCTCGTTTTCCCTCTAGTATTCCAATGATCGACGTCAGGTATTATTTGAGTCACCGATCCATTCACGTTTTGGTTTTGCTATTGCTTGCATACCTGATCTAAATAAAGATGGAATCGATGGTAAGTCTAAAAAANAATCAAATTTTTTCGATTTTTATCTCATAAAAATTGCAAAAATTATTTTTAGATTTAGCAATATCAGCACCAGGAGAGAAAGATGATATACACACAGGTAGTGTCTACATTTATCTTGGTTCTCGAACAAGTCAATTAACAAAGTATACGCAAAAAATTGTACCAAGTCAATTATTAATTAATTCGAAACAAACAACAATTATAAATGATTTTGGATTTTCACTAGCTACACAATCACCATTTAAGTCTTCCATATTATCATCATCTATAGTGTCATCGAATTCAACAATTCTAATCTACTATCCATCCTTAATTATTGGTATACCTAAAGCAGATATGATTGTTCATTTAAAGTAATTTTTTTTTCTCACCTTATTTTAAATAAAAGAACATATTCATATTTTATATCTATGAATTTATAGATCACATCCATTAGTAAATGTTAATGTACGTATTGAAAATATGAAAGAATTACAATCAATTCGGTATAGTGCAGAAAATCGTCGGTGCAAAACAATAGACGGAACACCTGTCGTTTGGTAAATACAATCTATTTTTTGTTTCAAATATTTTATCGATTTCCTTTCATAGTTTTGACGTGCGATTATGTTTTGAATCAAATGATAAATTAGCGCAAAACTTAATTATTATTTATACATTAACAGCTGACGCTTTATCAACAATTCGAAGAATTTTATCAACTGTTAATCATTTACCTACAATAACAAATAAACAAATTTTAAATACATGTGAAAATCAAACATTCATTACTAAGGTTTGCCTTGATCGATTTTTATTTTATTTTAATCGAATTCGAGATAGTTCAATTGAAATTCATCATCGATTGTATATTCTCAAAATTTCAAATATTTTGATGTAGCCAACATTTTCGATAGGTACATAATTGCATATGAATGTGATACAGTCATCTTAATTCATAACTATAAATATATGTCGATTGTCTTTCTTGTCTCATTTAAATAAATATAATCAATCGTTAACAATGAATAAATCTTATTATAAAAATCTAATTTAATATTACAAAAAAGTCAATCGTTACTCTGATTTGTCCTATTCATACATTGTTCTCAAGAGATGAAGTGTCTTGATACATCTGTTGTCTTATCTTTTTGTTCTTCTATGACATAATTCAATAAAATAATTCTTCAGAAAACAGAAACAATGGCATGTACTATTTCTTTGAAAAGTTAACGAAACACTTTGCTTTGTTCTCTAATTGATTTTTACAGTATGATTACGAATAGAAATTTGATATCTCATTGAGAAATATTCAAGGACATGAACTATGTTAAGGATATAGATACTTAATTAGAAGTTGTAATATGAAACGATAGTAACATTAAAAAGAACTCGATCACCTCCGTTTTTTCTTTCTAATTTTAGAGTGGCAATGATGATTTTCTAACTCCAATTCATTTTTCACTTGTTTATAATATATCTCAAGATAGAAATGATCTTCGAGGAAAACCATTTATTCTCGAAGGAAACATTCCAATGATTAATGCAACTGACGAAGAACGAACAAAAAAATTTCAAGTAATAAATATTTTATATTTGCATAACGGAAAAAAAATGTACTGAACCATTATGATAATTTTTAGGCAAATTTTTATAAGGGATGTGGAAATGACGATAAATGCATAACTGATCTTCAATTAACAGCTGAATTTATCAATGGACAAAAGTAAGAATTAGCATTATTTTTCTTTTTAAAAAACAAATAATTGCTATTTATTAATCTATATTCATTTATAAAGCAAATTTCTCTTCAATGATTCGTAAGATTTCACGCCTACAGCTTTGAATACACAAAACTATTTAAATAGGATTTCTTTTTTCTTTTCTAATTGAATTTTCTTTTTACATTTAGAACATTAAACCTCTCGGTACTTGGTATTGATTCTGAAATACGTATACGTCTGAATTTATCAAATGTACCATCAGAACCAAGTCGTCGTAAAGCTGATCCGGCATTTGGAACGAAAATCGATGTTTATTTCCCAACATCATTTGTTCAATTTTCACAAGCAATTATGGTTCATAAGAAAAGTTATTTTTTATTATAATTTAATTTTTTTCTTCTATCCATAAAAGGATGATAAAAGTTATTCATGCCAACCAATACATCGTAATCATGTTCGTTGTAAAATGACAGATTTTTTTAATAATCCATTTCCACCAGAAAAATATTCTATAACAGAACTTGTATTTACGTTATCCAATGTATCATTAAGTAATATTTTACGCTTTGAATTTAATTCAACAACATTAACGGATGAAAAAAATTTGGATAATAATAATGTTACTCTCGTAGCAAAAGTTTTATTAAAAACTGATTTAAATCTACGTGCTGGACATGAACCTGAACAAGTTTCAGTTAGCGGTGAAGGAACTCTTGGCTTGAGTTCGATTAAGAATCTTGATCAATTTGGAATGGAAGTTACGCATATTTACACAGTAAGATATGAAGAAATAGATATTCAAAGATATTTTGATTTGAAAAATTGCAAAGACCATGTAAAGTTTTAATTAATTACCTGATGAATGCTAAAAGCTACTTCGATTCAGAATAGATGTATGAGAGGTCGCTAATTAAAAAATTTCGACAAAAAAATTAAGACATAAAATTCGAAGAGGTTTATTTTCAGTATAAATAAATAAGTTCCAACAACAACATACTATTCAGTCAGTCAGTGTTATGCTTTTCTTTTATCAAAGCGAGTTATTCATGTTTTATCTCTTGTAGTAGAAACCGACAGTTCAAGACATAATGACCGTCGTATATCATATGTTATCGTTGCTGGAGTACATGAAAGAGAATTTGCTAAGGTTAATTAACAAAACTAAAGATAATATCTTAATATTCAATGATATAAAATATATATTAACTAATGAATTCTATTCATCAGAAATGTAATTCAAGGACGATAGTCCCAAAAAAGTGCTAGTCATAGGCTACATAAATTTTAAAAAACGAAGATTGCAGACTATTTTTTTAAAATATGCGACACATTGAATTGAGTTCAGAAAATATCTATTCACAAGTAGCTAACAGATGCATACTAAATTTTATTTTCATCATTCAGATAATTAATAGTGGCCCCAACAATGTACGTTCACATAATGTAACTATACTATGGCCCTATGAAACGTTAGATAATGAATGGGAAAATGGAAAAATTTTATTATATCTTGTTGAAGAGCCCATCATTGAAATTTCATCAACACTAACTAGTACAGGTACTAAAATCGATGGCCAATGTGAACGGTTATCTAAATGGCGTGATCATATTCACATACTTGATTCACTTAATCGAACATCATCTAATACTCGACAACGTCGTAATGAACAAAATGTTGAGGGTACTAGTGATTCTAAAGCATCAGTAGCAGTAACAACAATAACACCAACAACATCATCATCTTTGATACGTTCATTAACATTAACATGCGATCCGAATTCTCCAACTGCTCGTTGCTATCCAATATATTGTCATATTAATGGTCTTTCAGCACAAAGCTATTATTTTATAAAACTTCGTGCTCGATTATGGAATAGTACATTGATTGAAAACTATTTTGACGGATACGATCGCGTTGATATACAATCATTTGCATCAATACATATCAATGATCTACTGGTATTTCAAACATCAACCGATAATGATAATGCGACAGTAAGTAATAATCTTCTTATATTTTTTGAAAAAAACAAACGAAATGAAAAAAATGTTTATTTTCTTTATTTTTAAGGCTACAACACCTGCAGAATTTGCAAATCGATCAGATAAAATAATTGTACCACGTTTACCTCTTTGGGTTCCATTAGTTGGAGCTATGGCTGGTCTTATTCTTCTTGTTTTCATAGTTATTGTTTGTTGTTTGGTATGTTATATACTAGTGGAGAACTTTTTTTCTATTAGCAAAATCGAAAAAAGAATCAAACGAGAAACATTACACATCATTCATCTTCTCTTGCCTAGGTCGGTTTTTTTGAACGTGTTCGACCATCGTCATCTTTTCTTTTTCTTTAAATAATCATCCTCTGATCTTTTATAGCTGGTATAATTGCTCGTTGTGTTTGTTTGTTTTTGTGTTTATCTGATGATTATTCGACATATTTTTATTTTTATTTATTTATTTTTTAATTTTCCTTTTAGCTTGGTTTTTTTCAACGAACAAAAGCACCGCCATTGAAAAAAAAGTCGACAGCACTTACACTTGATGGTACAACAACAAACAGTTCAAGTGATGAACATCAACGAATACTTCTTCGGCAAACATATCGTCAACCCATGCTAATTCCATCGTCGACAACAAATTCATTTAATGATGAAAACTATCATTCACAACAAACAACAATACCATTAATACATTCAATACCTGAAGTGCCATCGGCCGATAATCATGATCAAGATATTGATGAAGATGAAGAAGATGATGAATTAATACAAAATAATCTTGGTAATCAATCTGATATTGACGAAGAAGCACGTTTTCCAGTTGAAGATGACGATGACGAATATTCATCGAAAATGAATGAACGCTTAGTAGATACAGAATCAATCAATCATTCACTGAAATGAAACTTTTTTCTTTTATAACAGTGCATGATTCCTTTTCTCTTTCTTTTGTAAATCACCTTTTCACGCATAGTTTCTTTCGTTTCTTTTTATTTTTAAATTTAGTAGTCAGATAGACTTTTAATTGAATGTATTTTTCACAATTTTTATTGGCAATATGAATGCTTGTTTTTGCTAGAGAAAATGATTCTTCCTTTCCTTTTCTTTCCTGACAATCGTCTATATAGCATTTACATATTAAATTAATCTCAGGTTCTTGTCCGGTTTGTGTCGACGTATTCGTAATGCTCAAAACGTTTTCTTTTATTTCTTTTTATAAATGTTACTTGTTTTGTAGTCTATTTTAAAATATCTCACCCTTCACACCTATAGTCAGATGATGTTATGCTCACTAAATATGCTCACAGTTTCTATCGAATAAAAAAATACAATGAAAATATTGTCAAACCATCTGTTGCAATTGCTTTTCAAAAGATATTCTTTTAGTATATATATATATATATATATAGACTTATATGCTTTTATTCTCCTTCAGATTCTTTATTTCTTAGTTTGTGGTCTTGCGTATTAATAAGAAAAAACAGAATGTCGGCCGAACAACGTAGAGCGGAGCTCGAAGTTAAACGAGCTAAATTAGAAAAGATGCGACAAGAAAAATCACAAAAACCAGGTGCAACAACGCCAATGACGCCAAATATATCTTCGATGTCAATTACTGGACTATCGGCACCGAGAGAAGATGCTGATCCTGATAAAATATTAAAAGAAGTAGGCATTCATCAAGCAGCATCATTACCGATGAGTTCACGGTCGATATCACCAGCAACAGCATCCTCACAACAAAAACGTCGACCACCAGCAAATATTGCATTGCAAATATGTCAGCAACCAGCGGCAACAATAAGTGTACCACCAAAAGAATTAGTTACATATTCAAAAGAAGTTCAAACGATAGAATCTGGCGAAAAAGATCCAACAGCAAGTCCAATTCAACATGATCATTTACAGTGGGACGATGAATTTCAACCATCAACAACAGGCGAACATAATCGTCTTGTTTATGTTAGTGATGATGATACGATGAGTTTTGATGAGACTTCAAAAGCATCGATTGGTATGACATTACCACCAGCAATAGAATTAAAGCGTGCACGTTCACTTAAGCAACAACATAAACAACAAAGTTTACAAGGTCAAGCATCATTAACGAAACATGAATTAACAAATGATGAACGTGATCAAATATTAAGAAGTGATCCTTTTCAAGATTTTTTCTCTCGTACATCACGTTTAATTGAGCGTTCATTGTGGGAAAGTCCAAAAGCATTCGATATATTTAAAGATTATAGTGGAAGAGATTTAGATGGACAAAATGAAAAAATGGATGTTGGAGAAATCATTAAATTTGATCGAGAATTTTTCGATGAACGTTGGACACGTCATCGTATTGTTACATGTATTGATACATCAACTTACCATCCTGAATTAGTTCTTGCATCATATTCACAAAATGATGAATCATCACATGAGTCTGACGGTGTGGTACTTATTTGGAATTCAAAATATAAATCGAAACCAACACCTGAAGTAAGCATTATGTTATTTCAAAATACAATTCACAGGCGAAAACAGTAATAGAAGAGATTGTTGTTTTTCTTTTCGATAAGAATTAGATAAAACAAGACTATATACACTACATGATAGATTTTATTTTACAATGAAAAATAGAAAATCTAGCTATTCTAACAGATGTAACAGCTGTTACGATCATTAATTGAGACAGCCTTTCTTTTATTTCATATTTCAAAAAAAAAGAACGGTAATGAATTGTTGTTGATTTCTTAAGAATAAAAAACAAATGTCAACATACTCTATCTATGATTCAAACGTAATACACGAAGTAGTTAGCGTTGCTAATGACAGGGATTGCGTTTTATTCTATTTATCTTTAAATACATTTATTTACTAACCTTTTACTTAAGCATCTTGGCATACAATAATAAAATCGTTCTTATTTTCGGACGAGATATCATTGGTGTATTATCAGTGATTATAAAAAGAACAAGGTATCTTACAATCCACAGGAAGAGCGGTTCAGAAACTTCTCTCTATACTCACGCAGTTTTTTAAATCATATTTCAGAATAAAATATAATTTCATTTCAACGAAGATTCAATAAGAACAGAATAGCTACCAAAGCAATTCGATGTAAAATATTTCAAAACGCAATGAGGTTCAACTCATTAATTTTTCATTTTTAATCAGATTTATTAATCTTGTAGACGTTTCGAGAGAGTATGCACAAGTCACTGGTGTCAAATTAAAAGAAAGATGTGAGCCAGATTAACTATAAATACTATACATTAATAATTCAAAACTTTTCTCAGACTTAACATCAGTACATACATATCTTGTGCCAAACGGGTCAATTTCTAATCGAAAGTTCAGACGAAACCTTTTCTACACTCAATAAATTTACTTTATGCAAATTTATATTTAATATTGAAAAAACTTATAAAGCTTCTGGTTTATTACGATCTAATAAATACAAATGTGATTATTATTATTATTACAGTTGTATCAAGGTCAAAATACTTCCTATTTGTTTTAATTCATTTTTAATTTTTAGTATATATTCAATTGTCAATCATGGGTTACATCATGTGCATTTAGTAAATTTCATCCAAATATTGTCTTGGGTGGTACATATAGTGGTCAAATTGTTGTTTGGGACACTCGAACAAATAAACGAACACCTGTACAACGCACAGCCTTATCAGCTTCATCACATACACACCCGGTCTATTGTTTGCAAGTTATTGGTACACAAAATGCAAATAATTTAATTTCAATATCGAATGAAGGCAAAATGTGTTCATGGAATATTGAAATGATGACACAACCACAAGAGAGTATGGATTTAGCCTATCGAACAAAGCCTGTTGCAGCAACACGAATGGTTTTCCCGGGTGTTGAAGTAAATAATTTTATCATTGGAAGTGAAGAAGGACAAGCCTATTCAGGTTCAAGACATGGAAATAAAGCAGGAATTCAAGAAAGTTATGAAGGACATTTTGGTCCAATCACAGGTTTGTTTTACTTACGATAGAAAGAAAAATAATTATAGTAAATATGAATGCATTACATTTGTCTTTGTTTTTTATTATTATTATAAAGGTCTCAGTTGTCATAACGTCAATGGTTCAATAGATTTCTCACCGTTATTTTTAACTTCTTCATTTGATTGGAGCGTCAAGTTGTGGTCATTGAAAGAATCTAAACCATTAAATTCATTTGAAGTTAATAGTGATTATGTTACCGATGTACGTTGGTCACCAGTACATCCAAGTGTATTTTTAACATGTGATATAACTGGCCGTTTTGATATATGGAATTTGAATCATGATTCAGAATTGCCATTATTAAGTACAACACTTGATGGAAATGTTGCTTTGAATAAATGTTTATGGGCCCATAATGGTCAACAAATTATATTAGGTGATGATCAAGGTAAATTACGTTTATATGGTGTTAATGAATTTTTAACAAATCCAAAACAAGATGATTTTAATAAATTGAGCAATACATTGCAAGACTTTAAACGAAATACGCTAGATGCATTCGATGATAATCATCCTACAAATACAGCAGCAGCTGCAACGGCGGCAACAACAAATTAAAAATCTGCTATTCATAGTTAACAAACACAAAAAAAATAATACATTTCGTTCAATTTCTTATCTTCTTTGTTAAATATGTATTCGCGATATGTAATGGCAAACTTATATCTTTTATTTCAGTTTTTCTTCTTCATTAAAAAAACAGAGTTTAAAACTTTAAAATTTATTGCATTAAATCCATTTCCATAATAATGATTCCAATCAAAATCAGACGATTGCTTATTTTCAGCACTAAAAGCATGTAACATATTTTCTTCGTCATGATCAAATTCTAGTCCTTCTTCTTCTTCTTCTTCTTCTTCTTCTAATTGATGTTTTGTTTTACAACGTGCACCTTGTCCATATATTTTTCCTGTTCGACGATTACGAAAAGTAGCAATCGTGCGAAATGTTAATGATATACGTTGACTTGAAAAAGCTAATTCATCGTTATCTTTATCCATATCTAATCGATTATCTTGTTTAATTGAATGAAACCATTCACGATTGGTTCTCCAACCTAATACAAATAATGAATTATGAGGTAATTTAAAACGCTGTTTTAAACCGCTTTGAGTTTTATGTTTAAGAATCATAGTTCGAGTGGCACCTAAGCTATAATTAAGTATATTTGAATCAATTAATACATCTAATGTTTTATCAGAATGTTCACCAATAAAATCTTTTCCATTACGATAATATTGTACTAAAGCATGATTTAAGTTTTGCTCCATAATTTCTTCAATTCGTTGTTTTATAATTAACGCTGTTGGCGTCCATGGTACAAGTTCAGGTTGCTCATCGGCGGGATGACGATAAAGTGGTTCATATTCATCTTTATCTTCAATATGTAGGGCACCTTGAATAGAGATATCACGTGGCACACGTCCACCTTTCTGTTTCATTTCATTCCAGTTTACTTCATCACGTAATTTTGAAAATAAATTATCAACTATATCAATTGGAAAAATATTTAATAAAAGAAATGAGTCGTTAGAACCACAAGGAACTGCATTTAAAGCCCAATTAGGTATTGATGAAATCGAATAATTGGTGGCCATTTTTATTTATTTGAAATATAGCTACTGTTCTAAAATAACATATCAAATATTCACGAAGAAATAAAGTCATCGTGTTTTTCAGTATTTTGATTTGAAGAAATTCTTTTGGCAATTATCTTGTATATTTCTTTATTAGAAATTATACATATTAAATATCATGAACAATAGAATTCTAGAAAAAAGAGATTGAGACGAATAAGAGTGTCAATTTTCGTTTTAGTTTTCTTTTGATTTCGAAGAATTCGGTTTCTCAGATCTGATCATTTATTCATTCCTTTCATGTTCGAAGAAAGTTTAACAATGCAAAATATATTAATTTATCTTCTAATTGATATTTAGTTGATTTTTCTTAGAGACAATGTTATCTATGGTATTCATGTTCTTGAAGTACATATCAGAGTGTGAGCCCTGGCAGGAAAAAAGCACATTTTTATGGTCCTATCTTGTCAGATGATCGAAGCAGAATGATATCTTCATTACAGCTTCTATTTTGTTCTTTGACTTGACTGATAGAACTGTAGGTCAAATTATGTTTGACAGCACGTGACCTCAGGAAGTAATTTTTCAATCGATCATTGTGCGAGTAAAAATTAGCTAAAACTCAAATTGTGTTTTGAATAAAACGACTATTTAGTAGCTCCTCTCGTGAATTCTTAACGAATTATTTTATGTTGCATCTACTGTTAAACCAATTTATGTTTTCTTACGCTCACTCACTTGTTGAACTCATTTTTCAAATAATGATAAATAATGTATATTATTAATCAAATTTATCATCTAGTTTTTTCATGGCATTAGGGATACTCTTTTTAAGCGTAAAGCGTATTGGCTCAATAGAAGACTAGAAAAAATTATTCACTACTTTAATAAACTAAACAATGTGATTTATGTTTTAATACACATAAATATAATCGAAACGAAATCTTGTAATTTAACACTTTCTTTATCTGAACAGATATTATGCATCCCTATATATATGCACAAGCATATCTTTATTTTTTTTTGCTCTCGTTCTCTCTCTTTCTCTCTTCTACTACAAATACGAAGAACAACAAAGACTAATGGTATTTCCATATTTGATACGATGACGATAGAGGCGAACAACAGATGACTGTCGAAACAAAGAAAACTAAGAAGAAAATGTTACGTTTACATTCATGTACGTCTTCTGACTTGTTAGTATATACTACATAAGTAGATAGAGTTGATTTCTTTCCTTTCGTTCGGGATAGATGTCTACTTATTATGAAGATGATAGATTTAGCGACTTATTGTAGACAATTATTGGGTATTCTACACATCTCTTTCTCCATTAATTTGATTCTTTCCACGTGATATTCATGGCGCGATATCATTTTTAGGCATACATCGCAGCGCTTGTCAGGATTCCAGCGAAAACATTATTTGCAAAGGACGTCCCCTTCGGGATTTATCAGGACTCTGCGATATATATTTTTAGGTAAAACAAAATAACCGATAGATTCTATCATATTCATTTTACTCTATTAGAAATCTATTTGCATTCACAATTTGTTCTTCGTCTAGTTTCTCCATATAGGCTCATTTACTTCATTAATCCTTCCCCTTATGCTTGAGTGAAGAAGATAGGAGGCGAGACATATTCATTATAGGATGCGACAATCATGGCATGCTGCTTTGCAGTTACTGTTTCAATGAAACGAGAGAAAAAGGAATGTTCCGTGCTTGGCATTTTCATATTAGGTTTTTTTCTTCGTCCCTTTTTTTGTTTACCCTCTTCAGTCTTCTACAGATTGCCTACGCTTTTTTTCTTTCTGTTTTTTATTTTTATCTAAAATGTTCGGCTGCGCACACAGCACGTCCATTTTTTTATGATTGATGTTGCTGCGACGGCAACGCCTTTTTTCTTCTTATTCTTGTTGGATACCTTCCCCCATTTTCTTTTTACTAAGATTCTAATACATAATCAACATACGAACACTACACTCATGTTCTTTTTATTTGAAAGCAAGTAAAACTAAGTCGACAATAGAAAAAGAAAAACGAGAAAAGGAAAAATAGTGGCGACCTTGCCATGAGTCTCTTTTCTTTTACAATTATGGTCATGTTTTTTCGCTCACGCCATTTTTCTCATATTACGTATAAAAATATCTTCAAGGTTGTATGACCTGTTGATGGATTTATAATTTTTTTTGAAGTAATTTATCAAATTTTTTTTAATTTAAGAATGAAATATAGTCTACGTAAGTCATTTAGTTATCGTAGACGAAAAGAGCCTTTGGACGATGATCACACGAATCCACGTATTGATACTCATGGTCTATCGAATTCAAATTCAAATTTAGTGAAATCAAATCAATCAAAAAGCTTTTTAAGACGACAACGCCGTTATTCATCGTCACCACCAGCTCGATCGTCACCAGATAGAACAAGTTCGAAATCATCTGATCATGGCTATAATAATCACATGAATTATGTTCATGATGATGACGTTGATTACGATAATGATGATCCGTTTTCATTGGCATCCAATACAAAGACGCGTGTACGCCCATTTGATAGATTAACAAACCAAATTCGAAAATCATTTCGAAATACTCTAACACGACAACGTCCTCGACTTGAAAGTACAAATTCAAATAAACGTCTACTATTAAAAAAACACGATGAAAACCTGCCAGTGGACACGAATCTTCTTCCAATATCAACAGGTCTTACATCACCTTTAATTAGACCAACACAACCAACATCAACAAATGAAAATGAAAAAATAAAAATTTCACCGAAACGACGAAAAGCTCCATTAGCACCAACATATATGTATCATTCGTAAGAATAGCATGATTCAAGTTCTTTTTCTTTCATTATTTCCACTACGCAAAGTTTCTCTCGTTTAGAATTACTGTACCAAATTCAGATTGTCCGACACTTTGTATGAGTGAACATCCAGATTTAGACTGTGTTTCATCATCAAATGACCAACCACAAAATTTATCGACAAAGAAAAACAAATTTAATCCTTCTTTTCGTACACGTCTATCTCGTTTACTTAAAAAACGTCATGCAAAACAGCAGCAACATGTACAAATACAAAATTGTAGTGATGAAGACGCTGATCATCAACATCTTGATGATGATCATGATGAAATAGATCATAAAAAGCTAACTCTCGGTCAACGATTTGACACATTGAGACGTTCATTACATATTGGCAATCGCAATTCGGCAACTAAAGGTAAACGTCATTTACTTTCCAATGAATGAATAAGTTACAAATACTAAAATAAATTCATAAGCAAAATACTTGAGTAGTAACAACAAAAAAAAATAATTATTGTGATGAGTTCTTTGTATCTATATATACATATATATATATATATATATATTTTTTTTTTGTTGATGTATTTAACAAAATTAAGCCCAAAGATTTTTATATTTCACATTTATATACGCGTTCGTGAGGTATTTATTGTACTTTAAATGAAGTTTTAATTCAATTCAATTCAATTCAAATTTTATTTTATTTTTCTTCTTCTTTTTTTCTGTTCTTAATCTTGTTCTTATGATAAAAAGAAAACCTAGTGTGTCTTTCTCTTTGCATATACTAAATAATAATCGTATAAATATATGTATTCATGTTGCCCAAAATGGTACACAAATTAATTAAAAAGAAAAAAAAATCAGTATTCAACTACTTACTTGCAATTTTTGTTTATTTATTTACTTGTCAACTAAAAGTATTCTTACTAAAAATGCCGATGACAAATATATAAGATGAAAGATCACATTGCGAAAGATTGTGCAATAATATTATTAGATGCTATGTCACATTTCATCATCGTACAGACACATCTAACTGTGTTGTTAGTTAATAATCGTGGTATAGGTAAAACAAAAAAAATACCATATGATCATAATTTTTGTCTTCAATTGATTGATACAACAAATGATACATATTTAATTGTTTTATTTTGGTATGGAACAACGAGAATGAAGTCTTTTTTTAAATATCATATGAAAACTTCTAAAACTATCAAATGCTAAACTGAACTATAGAAAAAAATTGAAGTATTATGACTAAGGAAAGCATTATTTTATAGGATTTTATAAAAATTTATTTCTAATAAACAGGTCATATTCAGATGTGATATCATTGGTCAATGGGATGCTGAAAACTTGAGAAAATAAATACAGGCTATTTACAAGGTGTGGATCATTCATTTTATTTAAGATAAGTTATATGATGTAGTTACATAAATCATAAAATATAATCGTATAGAACATGAGATGATTTGAATTATTAGTGTTTTTCCTTTTATCGAAAACGTCAAATGAAGAGTAATCTGATTGATTGACATGATAATATCTACTATTCTGTTATTCAATTAGACAAAAACAAACAAAAAATTATTTTTGATACAAAACTGTTAGCGCAATCTCTGTGGGATTAAAATGTGAAACACGATGAAACTTGTTTTCTGGAATTCGTCTATCACGGTCACTGATGGTCTGTGGAGCTTCTCTGTTACGGTCTGTATTATGATGTATGGAGTCTCTAGAAATCATCACAGACCGTAACAGAGAATCCAGAAACCATCACAGACCGTTACAGAGAAATTCAATAATTAATAATTAATAATTAGTTAATTTGCTAATTAATCAACCAATTAACTGATTAATTAATTTCTCTATAACGGTCTGTGGGGATGGGTCCAAATTTCTACCCTATATACTTCAACACTCCTTTCAGATCGTGTTTCACAAAAAACTTGAATCTCATGAAAGAAATTTTTTTTCGAAGAAATTTAAACAGATTCAATCTTGTTGCAAAGTGTAAAAGTTCTAGATATGATAGTAATCAATGTTATCAGGAGATCTTTTCAACGCAAATTTTGAAGACTGAAAAAATATCGAATAAACTATTTTGAATAACTTCTTGTTTTGAACAATTCAAACCATACTTGACACTGGAAACAAAATTAATTTTCGCTAACAATTCCATTTGTTGTTTTTAGGAAAACATTGTTCTTTTGCTTTTCAAATGAGATTTACATCTTCTGAAAAAGAAAACGATTCATTTTATGATTTACGATTTCTTTCTAAGTATTCATAATAGTCTTATCAATCACGTACGATAAATATCATTACCATATTCTATTTAATTAATTTTTCTAAACGTTCATACAGTACAGATATAATACTATCATGCAACCTGACATGAGAAAATATCGAAAATTTAAAAAAACAAAAATATTTCTTCGCTGGTTTTTTTCGATTAAAATCGTGCATCTGATACTGTTAACATTTTCAAATAATAAACCTTGTGATACAGCTCTATAAGTAAACATTTGCATGTATCAATTTGCAGACAAATTTTATACAAAAAAGAACCCTGGATATGATATATAGATAACAACTAATAATCAACTATATGTTTGGTAGAACACGCACATCAACATGACAAATTTAGTATTTCTTAATGTGTTCACTAAAAACACGTTTTTACATCATTTGAATATTTATAAAAACAAGTCAAGAACACTTCTCATGATGAGTTTTTATGGTTTTCAAAATAGAACAGTTATTAGCTGAATTTAGACTATTACTTAAATTCATCAAAATCGATGGATTCGGTTCTCTTATACATTAGAGTGCGCCTGTGGCATTGTCAACAATATATATATATATATATATATACATATACAATGTAAAAAAAAGCATATTGAGATAATAGATTATTGAAAATAAATGAAGAAACAGAATAAGAAAAATAATAAACATATCATAGTTAATGCGATGCGAAGCATTGCATTTATGTAGTGCGTCGCGAGTTTTCTTTTGCTTTCTCGACGTGCGCATCTTTTTCGTCGTTTTGTGACGCGATGATCTCTCGAGAACCATAAATCATAGAAAACTCGTTGAAACTGGAGACGAAAGTACCAAGAGCGAACTTGAGAAATCTGTTTTCTAATTTTCCATCGAACGTTTCGATCGCCTGAAAAGATCGTTCCAAAATGACGAAAATGAAAGAAATTTGTTGCGAGATAATTAAAGTGACATGATGAACATACGTTAGCCACTATAGTCTATTCATTTACAGCTGATCTAAGATAATGAATCATAGAGATAATTAATCGATCAATCGAAATTGGTCTTTAAGAATGAATCGCTAAGTAAGAATAAAGTTTTTAGAGTGATGAATAGCACTATGGCTACTTCAAATGCATTCCAGATTTTTCTAATTACAAATTTTTCGTGGATCCAGATTCGTGCTTCGCATCGCATTTCGTATTCGAGTGAAACTTGAATACTATCTAGTTATATATTTGATTGACAAAATCAATTCATTAATTATATTTTCTTATCTAATGACATTTAACAGTTTTTCTATCGTTCATCATAGTTATTAATAGTGAATTCATATTTACTTATTTCCAAATGTCATAAACAGATACAAAATTCCTCTTGTTTTTTTTTCTCATATTTGTCAATTCCTATTATCTCATCTGACATTCTATACTGAATCCGTCGGAGATCAATATCATTTAGCATGATTATGTGTAACAAAGTAAATGAGTAGTACGAGAAAATCTACTCATATATTATATTCATATATAAACATTTCTTGTTTGCTCTAAATACTTTCCTTATTAAGGATAATGATCCTAGAACAAAACTTTCAATTGAAATATTACAGCATACTTTCATGAAGAATAAAATAGATTGCATATATTTTTTTTGTAGTATCAATAAGCGGGAAATTAATTTTTACTTCAAAGAATAAAAGTATTGAAAATAATTAATAGCCGTATGTTTTCATCATATTGTTTTCTAAGAAAATGCACTTTTTATTTGTATCATTTACGCCTATTAAACCCATTAAATACTTGTGAAACTATAGGAGCATATTGTAAAGGAGAATTACTAATACATCTATATTATGAACTTCATACGACTTTTTTACAGGCAGAGTTTCTTATCGTAGATTTCTTTTGTATGATCACCTTGACCGCTTGTTCAAAATCCATGAAGAATTTTGACATACGTTATGCAAGGTCATCTACCGGAAAATATATAAAAAGAGTCGGAAATGGTTTGAATAGTTCTCCATTTATTCATTAGTCTTCAATTATTTATTATATGTCCAGTTAGTTTATGAAGTTATATAAACGGAGTGATGATGTCATCTTCAAAATAATAAAAGAATGCAATCAATGACGATGATGATGATGATGATAATGATGGTCTTCATCATAATTTCCTACTGTGTGTGACGAAATACAAATAAATTTCATGTTACTAAACGAGAATAGGTGTGACACAATTTAACCATAATGACGTCTGTGTTATGTCCTTCGGTCATACAATGACAAATAGATTGTATACTTATGTTCTGTATCGTCCCCAACGGTACGCCTATTTCGTGATCGTTAATTATACTAGATTCCAACTAAACTTTTATCATTATGTTTGTCACAAAGTTTGACTAGAAAAAAATATAGACATTTTTGTCTTTTTTTCTTTTATGACTTTATCTACTCTTCTCCACATAGACAGACACGCGTATGCTCATACTTTTTCTATAGTCACACTCGAATGCTAGACGCTCTATTTTTCAGTTATGTACTGTTGTTGTAAAACGAGAGATGTGACATGTGTGTATATCATTTGTTCGCGTAGAAAAATCTAATTCAATCGTTAAAATAAATTGACCATCGTATGCTACGACTGCTGCTGGTGCCTATCTAATTGAGATGTTTTACATATGTCTTATGTCCAGTTGGTTGATTTAATGCTCCACCCAACTCGTTTTGAATGAATTAAACATGAGAGCTTGTAATAAAAGTAACACGTGCATCGATTGGAAATCGAAATGATTCACTTATCGACAGACGACGATCTAATTACAATCTGTATTAAAAAAAAAGCTGCCCGCAAGGCTTGACTACGCGCATACATGCAGCTCAGACGAACATCATATAGCAACAAGATGTTACACAATTCAGTTTCATTCTCAGGCTTTCTGATATCTCTCTTTATTATCTTTTTCTTACATCTTACGTCACACTCTAATAGACTACAAGTAAATGACACCGAGATGATTCACTTTTTTTGCTTTCTACTTTGATGTCCCTTGATACAGGTGTGTATGCAAGTGGGTGTTGTATGTGAAAATTAATAGGCAAGAAGTCTAATCGTGCCCATCACCGCCATTTTGAACATCATCACTATCATTATCATAGTCATTTTTTATTTTGAATAACGCCTGTAAGAAGAAAAAAAGCGAGAAAGTAAATGTGATTGAGTACGGAAGACGTGCTATTCGCATCAATGAGTAAAGTGACCGGCGCCTCATGGGCTTATATGAGTCTTAACCAACCACTTGGACAGCGGAAATGGACATTAGAGTAGGAAAAAAGTAAAGGTGAAAAATGCGTAATGTATGCGCTATCTTATCTTGATCGCATTAACGCCGGAATTATCGTTAGAACAAAAAAGAAACGGTAAATATAAAATATGAAGACAACTGGCTATTTCCATCACTTAAACATTGTCGATGATTATGACGACAACGATGATGATGATGATGCAATAGTATAGCGTGTAAATGAAGAGATATTGACAAACGTGTCATTTTTATCGGTACATCAGAAAAGAAAAAAGAAAACGATGAGTGACAATGAGGTCAATAGTTAATATGTTCTCTTGTCTGTGTTTGTGATAAAATGGTTACCGACCATTGATCGTGATAAAATCTGGATTTATGCATACGAGTGACTAGTCGCTTTCTGAAAAGTGGACTGTTTCATATACGTACATGTGTACATAAAACGTCTGCTTGTCAATCTGTTTCTGGTGTTCTGGATAGAAGGTGAACAAGAAAGAGAAGAAAAAATGTAATTTATTTTTATTTCTTGAGGGTTTATGTGTTTGGTATCAGTAGAAGATTGTGAGTTGATTTTGACTACTTTATCTTCGAGGTTCCCTATCTCACTTTAACGTACTTGTTCGCTCAGTTGAGCGGCAGCTGAAGTTAAGAGAGTCATTATTGACTTGTTCAATTGTAGACAAAACGTCTACATGTTTCAAAACATATAGTTACTATTCTTTTTTTTTCTTTTATGCTTCACGCTGAAGGAAAAAAAGACAGAGAGCAAAGAAAAATTGGCAAAAAATGATGATAGACATCAATCTGTTCTTTTTCTCTTCTTCTTGTTCATTGTCTGGTTTTATTATTGTTTCTTTTTCTTTCGTCACTATTACTACTGTAGATGTTCATACGTATCATAAGAAGACATACAGCGTGAAAGGAGGAGTAGCCGATGAATCCTTTTCAATTCAGTCGATTCGAATGTAATCATACGAATCGATTCCTCCGTCATCCTCTATGTCTGTCTGTATGTATGTATGTTCTATCTGATCGAAGAGTACCATTGAGATGATACATCATTTGTTACGAACAGCTCTCTTATGCTACACAGTTGGATGTCTTTTTTCTTCTTAGAAGATTAATAATAGAAATAAAAATAGAAAGAAGAGAATAAGTGTTGAATGAACAGCGACAGACCTACACTTGACGAACTAAACTTTGTTTACTCATATATTGGTATGCATTTGTATGTT
This sequence comes from Rotaria magnacalcarata, assembly GCA_900239745.1. Lineage (NCBI taxonomy): Eukaryota > Metazoa > Rotifera > Eurotatoria > Philodinida > Philodinidae > Rotaria > Rotaria magnacalcarata. The sequence continues at coordinate 187,004 of OENM01000045.1, forward strand.
TGTAGGTCTAATCGTTCAGATGACGAATGACAACGACTACAACATTGGTAAGTGAATGCAAAGTGGAAAGCTAATAGCGGACAAATAGACCGTATATACATACTTCTTATCGGTCTATCTCGATGACGGTGAAGAGGGATTATTTTTTTTTCCTTACATATGGCCTTCGGTTTAAATTGTCATCATTATTTCTCTTCACGGGTCAATTTAAAAGGTCGATATGGCAGCGAAAAGTAAGGTTAGTCATACGTAGATCATTTTAAGTGTAGATAGATACTTGATTAATTCGACGGACGAATGTCAGCTTGACGTGCCCACAGAAGCACGGACAAAAAGAACGTATCGAGTCATGCAACTAGAAAGAAATCAGCTCGGATGATTATCTGATTCAACAGGATATGTGTAAGTATAGGGTGTGTGCTAGAAAATTTACATCATGATTACTATTTTAGACTAGATGTAAATCGTATTTTTGTTGAAAATCGTCAAAACAAGAAAAAAAGCAGATGTTATTTTAATTTCCTCTAGTACTAAATGTTGAGACACAAGACAAAATATTCCATTGGGTCTCATTTGTTTAAGTAATATATTTGTTTTATCGTACACATAGCAACTCCTATTTTCTTTCATAACATGAGTGAGTCTTCAGTCGTTTCGATTAATAAAGGAACACTTTTTCACCAGCCCGTTTTCTGTGTTAAGTGCTTCTATTTATGGAAGTGTGATATTAAATGAAGAAAATTCTCGGATGGCAGTAGCTTTTAAACACTACGATTACAAGGTATCGATTAGTGAAGGAGAAAAGTAAAACTGGAAAATTGAGAATGCACAAAGCAGCTTTTGATTCTCGGACCCATGTCCTTGTCGATTTGAAGTAAATGAGTAAATGAATGAATGAATGAGTGAACGAATGAATAGCAAACAAATCTCCCATGTTACGACACCATAATATGAAGACGAGATGGCTGTCTTTTCCGGCCCACGTCCACCGAGTTAGTGCAATAGTATTCTTAGGCGAGATCACGATTCCCACATTGTGTAAATCAATTATTGAACGCAAGACATACGATCATTTTTCTTCTGTATATGTCGCGTGCGCATTAGACCCTCTCGTTTTCTTAGCTCTAGTTACCTCCTCCCTTTTGCTCTCCCGCTCTCGTTTTTTTTCTTCTACTCACAATTACACACTCGAGTAATATACGCTGCCGCGTGCAATCAACGTTCTTTTTACGAGTGATTTCGTTTCGCATCCGCTTTTTCTCTTGTTGTTCATTCTTACTACTATTATTCTTTATGTCAAATTTAAATATCCGTCATAGTTCGTGTCTTGTTTCCGTTTAACGTGCATAGACTTGATTATGATCTCAAGACATTCATCTTCGTTTTTCTTCTTCTTTTATTCATATAAATCATTAAAAAAAATCATCTTATACAACTCTATACATCTCTCTATGTAATCAGAACTATAAAACATGAAGCAACAAATTTCTCATCGAACATAGTTCCCACAATAGATATAAATGGAGACTATTGACTTATGTAAGTACCACGCTCGAATTATTGAGGGATAAATGCCAGATGAATCGGACAGAGACATGTATGTTATTAAAAGTTCATCATCAAGGTAAAAACTATCATTGAAAGTCGATTTAAGACTTTAAAGGTCAAAAATCTGTTGCAGTGTCAGCTGCAATATTAATGAATTTTTTTTAAACGTACCGACGTTCTCCTGTTTCTTTTTCCTTCATGATACGAGCGATATTTGAGATTGGTGGAAAAGAAATCATAGAAAACATACGAAATCAGTCAACGATCATCTATCTCGTCAATTAGCGGCTTAAGTTCAAACGAGAAAGAAAGGCGGAAAATGCAGAAGAACACATTTAAAAAATAAACAGACATGTTCAAGCTGCTGGTACCATACGTTATGATGATAATAATGGTAAAATCAGACAATAAGAGAGAGAGAGAGACGAAGAACAGTATCAGTTAATTCGATAACCATTCGTGAGCGTATGTCTGTATGTATTTATACGATGGAAAGAGGGAGAGAGAAGATGGTCAAAAACGATAACATTGATTCGACTGTAGGAACAACACTATTTCATTAACTTCTTTATTTTTTTTATTGATGTTTTAGAGTATATTATTTGTTTAATTTTGATGTCATAACCATGCTGCTATGTCCTGCCCGTGGCTATGGTTAATAGTCAATTTATTTATTAGTTTTATTTCTCTTTGTCAATCACGTTATATACGTCTACCACCTGTCAATTGCAGTGAATTATCTCCAATTGGTACATCAATAACTCAATTGATCAATGTTTTACCATCATCCAATTGGGAATTTACATTTTTAACTCGAACATCAGTTATATCTTATTTTCTCTTAGATGATCTTAAAGGTACAATAACAGTGAAACGTCGACTCGATCGTGAAGATCTTTGTCGTTTGGGTATATGTTCATGTTCAAATGAATGTCTACTTAAACTTGAAATTAATGCACTTAGCGATACATATACACATATAATCTATGTACCAATCATTGTTATTGACGAAAATGATAATTTTTGTTTTTTTTCAAATGATATTTATTATTTAAATATAAGTGAAAATGTACCTATCAATACTCGACTTGTTTTACCTATAGCACATGATCCAGATCAAACACCAAATAATGTTCAATCGTATTCAATAGTACCAAATAATTATTCTGAATTTCGTCTTGATAATCAATTTTCACCATCGATGATTATTATGAAAGAATTAGATCGAGAATCATGTGATAAATATTATTTTAATTTTTGTGCTTATGAAGGTATTGAAAATCAAAAACGTTCTTGTTGTACAAAAGTAGTCTTAACGATTACTGATATTAATGATAATTCACCGAAATTTCAACAGGATCAACAATCCCCATTAATTATTAAAGTATCTGAACTAAGTCCTATTGATACAGAACTTATTCAAATGAAAGCTTTTGATCCAGATGAAGGTATTAACGGACAAATCAGATATACATTTTCAAAGTGGACACAAAATGATGTAACAATTATTAAAATATTTAATCTAAATTCTCTAAATGGTTCAATTACTTTATTAAAACAGCTAGATTATGAAGAAAGAAATAATTATGAATTACAAATACAAGCAAAAGATTCCGGATCTAATGCTATTCCAACGTACGCAACACTTATTATACAGGTAAAATCTTTCTAAATAACTTAATTCTAATAGATCCTATTAACTTTCTAGGTCATTGATGAAAATGATTGTACACCGGAAATTTTTACATTCTCACCAGCTGATGTCCAACTTATAAACAATTCAATAATATATATCTTAGAAAATATTTCTCTGGGCACACCAATTCTATACGTGACAGTTTCTGATTGTGATAGTAATGAAAATGGACGTGTAGCTATGAAATTAATCTCATCATTTGCTACGACTTCGCCTGTACAATTAGAAAAAGTAACTGATAATACATATGTTATAAAGACAAATATACTTCTTGACCGTGAACAAAATTCATTTCATTCATTTACATTACTTACATATGATCATGGTCATCCGCAACGTTCAATAGAAAGTCAATTTGAATTACAGTTAATTGATGTTAATGATTGTTCACCGATTTTTGAAAATTCAACAAATTATTCATTTTATATTGATGAAAATAATGAAGAAAATTTGATTCTTCATACAGTAGAAATATATGATCCTGATGAAGATGATCATCTTACACTTGAACTTAAATTTAATAATGAACAAGACTATAATCATATTTTTCAATTGAATGAAAAAAATCAATTAATTATTTTAAAACGTCTTGATTATGAAAAACAATCATTATATGAATTTTCTATTCTTGCTGAAGATACAATGGGACATAAAACATTCGTGCCCATAGTAATTCATTTAAATGATTTAAATGATAATCCAGTTCAATTTTCAAAAAAATTCACTCAATTTCAATTAGAGGAAAATCAAAATAATTATACATTTCTCGGTCATATTCAAGCTGAAGATGAAGATGAAAATGATGAAATTACTTATAAAATACATTCAGAGGATTTAAATCAAACAAAAAATTTTATTGAATTAAAATCTAATGGAGATTTGCATACAAAAATAAGTTTTAATCGAGAAAAAATAAATAAACTTAAATTTCGTGTTATCGCAAATGATTCATTACACACTGATTTAATATCTATTGAAATTTTAATTCTTGATCAAAATGATAATAAACCAACAATGATAAGTCGATCGCCTTATTGTTATATATATAATAAAACAAATAGTAATGAAAATATTCGAATAGATTTAGAAAGCTATGATCCTGATGAAGATGATAATGGAAACGTATCATTTTCTTTGGTTAATCCATCATCAATGAAAATAACACTCCTCTCAAATGGAACTCTAATAGTTCCACCTTTATTTCAAGAATATAAATTTGATATTTATTTACACGATCAAGGAAAAGCGAAAGTATTATCTTCAATCTATAAAAAGTTTATTCTTCTTATTGTTTCTGATGAATCTGAATGTCAAAATTATTCAATTATATCTTCAATTCAACTTGATCAAAGAACATTTATTTATTTTATTTCCATTATACTTATTAGTCTACTATGTTTTACAATAGTTATTCTTCTTATTTGTTGTTTTTATTATTTTCTACAACGACGTTCAAGAAGAAGATCTTTGAATAATAAGACAACAACAAATTTAACACCATCTTTTTCATCATCATTAAATGAAGATGCAGAAAATGACACATTATTATTGTCATCTCCATCACCTCAATTTACGGCTATGACAACAGTATCAATATCAACAACGACTACAAATGATTCAACTCGTTTAACAACATTTGCTGATCGAACTCCAACGAATAAATCTTCATCCTTATCAAGTTCATCATCGACAACATATGTTAAAATGAGTCATTCATTTGAAGATGAAATACTGTAATAGATTTCTCCTCCTTCTTTTTTTTCTTTTGTTTCTCAATGTTGTACAGTTTTGTTTTTCTTTGGTTAGTGCAATAATAAATCTAATGTGTCATGTTTTCTTTTCCCAAGAGATCATATTGTATGTTTATTATTCTGAAGAAAAAAAAATATACAGATGAACAATATAATTGAGCGTGTGTCATTTTTAATTGAATAGCAATAGCATTAAGATGCTCTCAATGAATTTTCTCGAGGGAAAAATAAGAATTCAATTTATTTTAGGAATAACTGTCCAGACACATTTACTGCTATTAGAATGAACCCGTTCGATCGTGAATAGACAATAAAACTTGATTGGAAATCTTATTCTTGCAATTTGTCTGAGCACAATTGAATCGAGCTATTCTATAATTAATAATTTTCAGCATCAGTAATATATCGAGAAATTGATCCTACTCTTGTAATTGACGTCCGCAGTATTTATTTTATAATTACCGTTATAGAATTAAAGTATGAGAATTAAGTGAATCTAGAATCTTCATTGGACACTCAGTCATACATATAATCATAAACTATGATTAATTCGAATGGTAAAATAAAAATAAAATATTAGAAATTGAATATTACTAAACTATTTAGTTCATCTATTAAATTGTTGAGATATTTCAGTAGTTTTTAGAATCGAAAAAGAATTGAAAATTCAAAAATATCTTATCTAGAGTTCTTGACCAATTTCTAATCAATGCATGTGAGAAATAAAGATTGAAAAGTCGTCCTATCAGTCGATGAAGTCAAATCAAAAAATAATAACATGACATAAAACTTTGTGAGTTTTGAATAATTTATACGAAGAAAGCAAACAAATGTACACTGATTTACGGGATACTTTTTTTTTATCTAATTCAAAAGCAAATATATTGCGCCCCCAAAAAGTTTATTTACATATGTGTCTTAACGTGAATAGAAAAAAAATCATGAAGCAATCAACAAATGCGACATTTCTTTTCACAGTCACCGGGAGATTGTTTTTAATTTGAAAAACTGCAAAAATATTTTCAATAATCCTGAATATCAAAAGTTAAATCAGTATTTCTTAATGATAATATCGTGCTAGTTCAGTACTAATGTTAATTTTTGAATAACACCATATGTAGAGTTATCGAAATGGAGTAGAATAGAAATTTCTTGCTATAGACCAGTGTTAACCATGATATTTTGATTGAGCTAGTTTTGATAAGATAAAAATATCAATGAGAAAGTGAAACTAAAAATTACGATGTCTTTTAATGGCGTTAGTCAAACAAATGATTCGTTGCAAACTTTTAATAATATTACATTTGTCTTAAAAAACATTCTTCATCTGCAAAAAAAAACTGTTGTAGTCGGACAGAGAGAAAGAAAGCAAGAAAGAAATCATTTTACTGATTTCTGCTCTATCTTTAGAAAGAGATAGTAAACAGCCAGCAAATTTGACATGACAAATTATAAGGAAAAATAACGAATTCTCTTTCTTGGGATGATAGAAAAATTAGTGATAAGCTATTACATGTATAGCTGAAGAAAACTTGACATGATTCCAAATGCCTACGCAATTAAAATTATTCATTCAAAGAAAAAAAATAACGGAACTTCACCACTATGTTACATCAAAGTATGCCCAAATGTGTCAATTGAGCGCATGATTTTGATCAGTAAGACAGTTGAGAGGCACTGAAAAGAGGAAGTGTATTCTAAGGTTCTATCATAACATGAGTGACATTTTGTTGTTGTTGACAAGAATGCTTGACTACTTGAAATTGTTTTCTCCTTTCCTATAAGTGTAAAACGAAAGGAAGCATACGAAGATCATATCATTTGATAAAATTGTACCTTGTAGTTGGTTTAATAGAAGGCATTTAGTGAGCAACTGAGAAGCAGATTATTGTAGACCAAACTCTTTATCAATTGATTTCTGATTGCTGTGTTATCAGAGTTTCTTTCTGGTTAAGTAATAAACTATCTATAGAGAAATTCATATAGATTCAATGATTTATTTCATTTAGAATATTACAGTCGTATCTGAATCATTCAGTAAAAAATGTTGTAAACGAACTTCATGAGTATTTTCGAATTAAGTCAATGAGATTAACTTACCATAACTGATAAATTCTATGCGTATACATATTTTTAGTAGACTTTTCAGGGTCAACTAGATAAAATCCTTTTCTGTACGAAATCTTTTGCCTATATGAATAGTATAAAGCGTTTTGTGAATTATGTTTGCACCTTCATTTCAAAGGCTACAGAATTTCTTTTAACTAAGTTTTATTGTACATAATGTGAGTATCTGAAATTGACATGCTAGATTTTTATAGATTTTCAGGATCAGGAAAATTATCTTCATCATTTATCTTTAGACGTTACCGATGGATACAAAATAGATAATATTCGATAATTATTCATCACCCAAGCAGACAAACATTTGGAATAACACGTTTTAACACTCAATCGGGAACCGTGATTGTGAGTCATTAACACTCATTATACAAACGCAAGAAACGCATGCTCTTCGCAGAAGTTTCATTGCCAGAGCGCAAAACCAGCTATAAACTACAGTTATGGGCGTTTAAAGGCACAATTATTATATAATTATAAAAATAATATGTGTAGACGCTCATAGCTGTAGTTTATAGCTAGTTTTGCGCTCTGAAAGTAAAAATTCTGCGAAGAACATGCGTTTCTTGCGTTTGTATAATGAGCGTTAATGACTCACAATCGCGGTTTCCGATTGAGTGTTAAAATACGTTATTTCAAATGTTTGTCTGCTTGGGCAATAGCAAGAATTATAATATAGTTAGTCTTGCTGTTTAGCTAGTGATTTAGTTCATTCTAAAAAATTTAGGTCAACAACAGCTTTTCTATTGCCTAGATCCTGCAGTAGTGCAAAACAACTATTATTCTTTCGATAGATAGACTTCCATGAGGATATTAATATTAATTTTTGATGATTACAGATTTGAATCGTTTTTTTCGAAGCATATCGATCAGATTATTCAACCATCTATGATGGTGCCGCTTTGTTATTGGCTGCCACCTTCTGCAATTTCGGTTTTTGGCATATTACTAGGAGCTGGCATTTGGTTGTACGTAAGGGACGCAAATACTCCGTCTATATATGACAGCAAAACAAAGTGTTTTCTACTGGATTCTAACTATACCGTTGACACATGTAAGTCTTGTTCTGACCACTCTTCTGATAACAGTTGTAATCAACCTCAAAGCTGTACAACTTCTTGTACAGATTATAGCTGCTATTTTGAGTAGTTTCTAGTTAACTATCCAATTATTAATGACACCAAAATTACAAGCATCATTGCAACGTCTGCTAGCTCAAGTCTACGTGGTCATCATATAAATAGAGATATACTTAGAGAGAAGCTTCCTTAGTTTTTTGCAACAAGACTACCATTTTTATCGAGTAAAACTGACGCATAGTGATGGATGGATGACGGTGACTGGATGTGGGTTCTGATAGGGAAAAAGACTTTCATTTACACAATTATCTAGCATTAGAGACAACGAATGATCAAATTTGATCATGATATCAAAACACCACGAATGCCATATCAACGGGAATTTCGATCATTAAAATTTCAGCTTTTTAGTGAAGTCAACATAATATTTAGAATCAGCAAAAAATTCTGTACCGAATAATTTATAAAGTACTTGAAAAAATTTTTCATCAAATGTCCATATCAAGGAAATCAGTAGTCAGATTTCTAGATTATTAAAACGAATTTTTCATTGAACCAATGACGTATGAAGTTGATTGTGTAAACTAGGATTGATCATTATCTATAGGAGTTATTTAGAGAAATTTTATTGATAGATAGCCAAAGATACATACTATTTCATATCTGAAATTGTTTTTAAAATTTATCCAGCAGTTTAGTTTGTAAAAATGCTCATGATTCTAATCGATAATGCAGAGATAAAGTCAATGAAAACTACTAATCTACTGTGTTCGAGCTAACTTACTTGACTTAGGTAAGTACTAGCATTGTTAGCTCAAGCTAATACATCTTCACCATCTGTTAGCTGGACCGCATAAAGCGGATATCTAAGATAAAAAATTTGTGTCATCCGATATACGATTTCATCTATTTGGTAAAAAATGTGCGAAAAAGATCCTTATATCTTGATAAGGAGTTCAATCACGCAAAAATGTGCTTCTACGACTAAACTATGTACTAGAGAGAATCAAACAATTCTCATATAAATACAAATTTTTCATTTTACATCCTTCGATACCAGTATGTAATTACTATCTTTTCAATTCAGTAGTCTGAAGGTTAAGAATTTATGATCATCTATAAGATGTTCAAAATAGCTATGCTATGAAAAAGACAATGCTCTTGAACTTTGGCTTATGTGAAATTCTTTTAAAATTGTTAATGTTTGTATATTTTATCATAGATTAACAACACTTACGACTGCTACTAGAATTCAAAATCTGTGAAATCTGTTGTACGGGATTTCATCCGTGACTTACCCAACGTGACATTAATTGTATTTGCATGTTTAGGAATGGGAATAACTATAATATTAACTGTGGTTGAATTGATTTTCTCGCAATGCTAAGCAGAGAATGTAGTTAGTTGTATCTTTCGCTTCACCTCTATTTTTCATGTTGTATACGAACATTTCACTCTTTGTTACAGTTTTTCGTTTTCGTTTGTTATCCTGATGATGTACAGAGACCTAGTACTTAATTAAAATAGTACATGCTATTTTTAGCTGTTTTCTTTAACTATTGAATGCGATTGGCATCTTTTGCAACTCAGATAGCTTCCAGTAGCATTTTGAAACATAACATGCCTCGAAGACTAGCAGTTGTTTTACTATTCGAACGGCAACCACTAAACTAAGATAAAGAACGAGTAGTACTAAATTTTGACAAAAAAATAACTTCTAAACGTATTGATTTATCTGCGTCATCACTGCTTATGTTAGTGTCTATTTACAAATAAAAACAATAATTCAAATGGTAAAATTTCGTTCGACTAGTGTTTCTAAATAAATCATCTTAGAATTATTCATAAAATGTACGACATGTTTTAATATTGAGCTAGAGAGTTGTTGCGGTCAGAAGAATATTTAAGTATTGAGAGTTATTGCCAAATGAAAGTCGCATTGAAGTTTCGTATGAGTTGAGTCTTTATCTTATGTTAAATCAATGAAGGCATTTAGATATAGAAGAGTAAACATTAAAATCATGTTTCAAAGAAGAGAACCAAAAGAATTTTTGGATCAGTGTCGTCCACTACATTCCAATTTACGTTCCATTTTTTGGGAAGATTTTCTTTTACTTGAAGCATCTTTCAAACCTTTTGTTTGACCAGAAAGTTTTTTCAGTTCAGTAAGGGTAATTCAATAGAATTCAATCCTTAAGAAAAATATCTATCATCTTTTAGTATATAATTGACTATAGTCTCTAATAGGCTTTAATAAGACGATCTTTACATCAGCAATGTGAGATGCATGTTGTACTCTAATAGGAGCTCTGAAAAATTGCTTAATGATCGTCAATATAATTTTTGTACAGCATATTATAAGTAGCGGTGTGCACACTATTACTTTCACTTCAAAAGATCTAATTACAAGTAGAAATATGACTACATTTAGTTGTAATACTAGATTGAATGAAAATACCAACATATGGTTTCTTCGTAAGTAAACTTCTTTCACCGTTTCTGAATTAGAATATTTTCATTTATTCTATCTCAAATACGACGCATTTCTCAGTCCAAGGTTACGAAAAGTTACGAAATAGATTTTTCAATCAATCCACATAAGTAAATTTTTAATTCATACACATTTTTGTTACAGTATATTATACGATAGTAGCTTCTCTAGATATTTTGCATCACAAACTAGGCATTGTGATATACTAAACGAGTACATCAACGAATAAACTACGTGTGTGCAAACATTATCATCGATAGAAAGTGGTTCATTTTGTAACAAGGTACATAATGAAACGTTGCCATTAAAAGTAATTTACAAGTAACGCGGCGTAGTGCCGCTGACCCCCTACTGAAAGCATAGAATATTTTAAAAGTACTATAGCCAGATCAGTTCCAGAGTCTTACACTTTCACCTATTGATCTCTCTACTGAATAATTATTAAGC
>OENM01000046.1:0-27430 GCA_900239745.1 Rotaria magnacalcarata
AAAGAACTCCGATCGCATGTATAATAAAGGAGAAATCTCAGAAATACTGATGGGCTCATTCTTTCTGGGACACCCGTTACATGCTTAAAATATACATATGTTTTATTTAGTATTTTTTACAAGTAGCCTTTTTAGGGACGATTAAAAACGTATTCTTGATGAGATAATTTCAAGTCAGAAAATAACTATAAATCAGTAGTTAAATTATCAAATACCGATTCAAGTTCAATGCTTTTGATTTCCTCCAATGATCTATATGTGAGTGAAATCCGATCATATGCTTTGACTGAAGACATCTTAGATGGTGGCAATTTGTGAATTCATAAAAGACTTCTTAACATAATCTAACTCACTTAATTGACTAAAGCTTTTAAATATTTCATAAGTAATCCATTTACAATAAAAATAGTTTTAACATTTTGTTACACCTTGTAAAAACGTTTGATACACATCAACTCTTAATTTCTGTACATCTACCAATAATTCTCTGAATCCTTAGTTCTTGCTTAGAAACCAAAGATATGCAATACGTTTAACAACTTATCACCAATAAATCGATAAAAACCAAAAGCTATTAGAACATGGTGAACTGTAAACAAAAATTGCTTTGATCGTAACGATCCTACAAAGAATTTCTACTCTGCTTCTGTGACTGTAAAGAACTATAAACGGTGCTATTCAACCATGATATTAATCTATTCTCACGGTGTAATACTTGAAGACAATAGAGTTCGGAAGAAAATCATACTATTTCTTCTTATCCTAAAATTAATTTGGCAACATCACCATAGACAACTACAATAAGCTAACGCAATAGCGAGTGATACCAATCCTATCAATATGTCAAAATAAAATATCTAAAACTTCTCATTCATTAATTTATTCAAAGAAAATGAAAATTGTATTGAATTTCAATCAGATATATTCTTACCAATAGCGGCGATCGTAGTTGAAGAAATAATGCCCACTCTACGTGCATGACTACTACTACTAATGAACGACATAATTATATAACAGATCTACATTAAAATAAAACACATTCATATAAATTAAAAAATTAAGAAGTAGAAGAAGTATTAATAATTTATTGAAAAAAGCAAATCAAATAAATAATAAAAGAAACGTTATTTTTTTAATGATGATAATAAAGGTCCATCTTTCTTTTCAAACAATTGTTGTTCAATATGTTGCTGTCGAAATAAACTTATTTGGCTACCAATAGAAAGTGCCTTTTCTAAATGTGTAAGAATATTCTAAAGTAGAAATATTCATAATTATACTTTTATTAACATAAACTGTCATGATTTACATTAATATGTTCAGTACTTTTTGCTAAATCTTTGACAGCATCAACACTATATTCAACATCAAAAACAAGACCACTCATTTGTTCTTGTAAATTTTGAAGTTCATATTTTCTTTGTACCATTGAGGGCAAATTTTTTTGTACATGTTCCTTAAAATTGTTAAGTCAGTTTAAAATGAGAATTTTTTCTTGTATTTGTTTACTTGAATTCGATAATATGCTAATGATGGTTCATTGGCATTAAATTGTATTGTGTCATTCAGAAAACGTATTGATGCACTAACTTTTATTTCAGTATCTGAATTTAGACGATTCATTAAAATATTTCAAGTTTATTGCACTGAATTTTATCTAGTTGTGATATAATAAAATGGTTAGGAAGAAAATTTCAGTAAACAGAAATATATTTTAGATTCTCTGTTTTATCCAATAAAATAGAATTCTTCTTTTAACGACCTCTATGTCAAGAGATACGAAAATATATAGATATATAGGCGTTTTCTACTGTGTTAAAAAAGTTCCTTCGATAACAATTATGACATACAAGTCACCTTCAAAACAGATGCTACTACTTCCAATCGAAGATCAATGTAATAAGACATATCAATTAACGAAAACTTCGCTGACAAATTTCATTCATGTCCAAAAACATGCTGGAATTAATCAGGGTTGCCACCTGATGAAGTCTAAAAGGCGGAAAATAACGGAAAGAAAAACAGAAAAAGCGGAATCTTACATTGTTGCAGATTTGTAATGCTTCTGAGAATATCAGGGATTTTTTCATATTTATTGGATTTCGTTTTTTTCCATAAAAGTTTCAAAACATAAAAGAATGATGACTCACGGTATTTGTAAACAATAAGAATTGATTCAATAATATCAAATATTATTCTGCACGTGTGTTTGATATGCAACACGTTTTATACAAAAAAGCGGAAAAATAGCGGAAAAAAGTGAAAAAGCGGAAGAGGTGGCAACCCAGGAATTAATACAGAATAAACTCAATGTGTTCGAAATATTGGAACAAACCCACCAAAATATGCAGACGAAGTAACACAAGCGATGGATAATGAAAATGTTACTAACGACATTGCTCAAGGGCTTGTACAAAGTATTTTCAGTTGAAATATTATATTTTTTAGTATCACATAGAAAATTTTAATGTTGTGATTTTCATAAATTAATTTTTCAATCATTAAAGATTAATTAACATATCTAGTTGTTACATTATTAGTCTTAGTCCAATGGTTGTTTAAAAGATCAAGCTAATGGGTACATTGTTAGTTTAAGTAGAAAATCAATTGAAAGATACTCTGTCTTTCGATCATATCCGCAATGTGAGTAAAAGTAGTCGATGAAGAAAAGAAGTCAACGCGTTAAGAAAAGCGTACATATGATTCAGCAAACTAGTGTATAAAGTTCACGTACGTTAATGAAAACAAGTTCCTCAATGGTTGTTCTTTCCTGTATCTTTTTCTTTCTCCCTCGAGCTAGTGATATGTTCGTAGTTATCTTCTCTTCTTTACGTGACTTAATTTCTTTTTATGGTTATTGTTATTATTATTGTTCTTTTTTTTCTCTACTCTATTTATGATCTTTTTCTTCTTTTTCCATTTTCTCTCTATTAACATTGTACTGTAAAGATCAATTCGATCACAGCGGAAGCAAAGTAAAAAAGAGAATAACTAATGTATAAAGTTCGTTTCGAATAGATAAATTGTTTTCTTTTTTCTATAAAAATATACAGATTAGTATTTCTCGTTAAATACATTGCATTACTTCAAGTGAACCTCCTAAATCTGAAGAAAAATTATATGATCACTGTATCCTTAGGTCTTTGAGACTATGGGGGCCTGGTGATTGAAATAGATGACAAATTTTGCTTTAAGCATTTGACATGTCTACTGAAAAGATTTCTGCATTTTCTGACAATCTTCATAGATTAATAAATGTGGAAACATCGGATTTAAATCCGAGTGTTATGTGTACTGCAAAAAAGTGAAAAGGTATATTCACTTTGTTTTTTATTACTAAATTGCAAGGAGAAAATACAGGTGTGTTAAGTTAGTACGGACTGCACTGGATGCGACCTTATCCGGTGACCACTAACTCTACTTTCAGAGTGATATAATAGCTTTAGAAATCACAGAAATTGAGTTCAGATTCGTGTTCAGCTTGGAAAACTGGGTAAGAAGAGTTATTTTTGAATGGATTTACGTTTGTATCTAGCTGAATTACGATAGTAAGCAACCTCATGAATCTATAAGAGATTTATGATAGATACAGGTATCAATATTTTCTTAATAAATCACCAATATTAATAGCTATCGAGTTCGGATTTTTACCTTTCGATAGTCCTTTTGACTACCTACAAAATCAGGCATTTGGGAAACCCCCAAACCACTGGTCGTCTGAGACATATCTAGACAATTTCGTTTCTGAATGCAGTTTTTGTGCATTTTGAGAGCTTTTTCACGCGATGTTTGTTAGAAAGCTATTATTTGGTTCAAAACTAATATCAGATTCGGAATCAGCGTTAAAAACTGAGTCGACTTATATATGTTGTGAATAATTCTGAGAAAAAAGTTTTGTTTTGAAAAAATCCCTGTACCATCGCCCCTCCCCCGCTCTCAGGGATGATCTGATCAAAAATGACAATTTTTTCGATAACTCAGCCATTTCTTGACGGATCCTTCTCATCTTCGAACTCGACCTAAGTATTGATGAGACAATTCTGTGCACAAAATTTCAGCTCAATCGAATGTAATTGTGAGGAGTTATCGAATAAACGGACGGTCGGACACACTGACCGATTTTAGTAGTGTACTCACTTTTTGAGTACACAAAAAATAATTGTATATCTAGTAAAATTCCAAGTCTTTCTAATGCTTGCTTCTAAAAAGGAAGCACGATTACAGGATTTACTCTGTAATTAGTTGTTATTGCTCTGCTGGAAAAGTGGAAATCTCTCTCTCTTTTGGGGAGTACTGCCTAGTCATTCGATAAAGATAGATCGAGCCCTTTTTTATCAGAGTGAAATGATTGTCAAACGAAACTGAACCGTACAAGTGGTTACGGCGTTGTATTGAAATTTTCGAAAGAAACCTTATTGTAACATCATAGAAATTCTGAGAAAGAGCAAAATGAAGGTTTCATAAGTTATTAACCTTGACATAACGACATTTTTTCGTAAGAAAATATTTACAAAAATGTGAATTCTGTAGTTGAAACGCGTGCTGCTTATTCTAATTCACTAATAACTATAGATTGAAGAAAATAGTGAAATAAAACTATCAAATATTTACTTTACGATACTTAATAAATATAATATTTAATCTTAAAATTGCCAATCTTTTAGTTGGAATAACTTTTGATAATTTTATAATGCAAGCATAGGATATTGAGATATGTTTCATTTATTTACCTTTTTATTCGCGTATTTCCACAATGTATTATTTGTAAAAATGATTTATATATTAGCTAAAACATCGGAATCTTACTGGAAGCTGATGACTAGACGACGACATCAAGCTATACAAGAAACAAATATTGAAAATCAACAAGTAAATATTATAAAATGAATAGCTTTTTGTACTATATTCTTAGTTACTTTTTATTTATTTTAGTTTCACTCTCTCATTGATAATTTAAGTAGTGAAAACGAAAACCTTCGTGTAATCACTAATTATTGTGATTATTTGCAAAAGATTCTTGAAGTAATGCATACTTTTTTTCCTAAATTTATTTTGCGATTTAAATTCGTTTTATTTTTCTTTAGATACTTACCAGTGAAAGTGATTGTCTTCTTGAAGAAACAAATACCGTTGAGAATCCAATAGGTTAACATGGGAAAGCGAAAAATAACACAATTAAAACATTTATATAAAGCGTGCTTTTATATACGTATCTCTGTTTATATTGTTTTACAATAATTAGAATTTTCTAAATTGTGTGTTAACGAGACATGCACAAAAATAATTTCTGATTCTGATTTTAGAATTCCATACTTTCCAGAAAAAAAAAGAATAGTACATATATTCAATTACTAGGTTTTCAAGAGAACAATAAATAAGGTTGTCTAAAAAAACTAAGCACGAAGACAAAGCAATGTGGATGAACCTTGAATTCTGTAAAAGTGCGTCCAATTCTCTTCAACAGGCACTAGAAATTTTCATTGCTATCTCTCGTATAAACTTGTAATCTAGCTATGTGTCATCAATTATTTTTTGTTGTTCCGTTACTTTCAAATAAAGTTTATTTTAAAAAATATGGAAATATTCTTTTCTTTCCTACCGTTTAACAGTTAACTTAAACTGTATATCAATTATTATCAAACATCAATATCGTAGGCGTTTCTTATGAATATAATAAACACCTGTTATGAAATCCCATTGATTTTTATATGTGTCTATATAATCTATGGTGAATGAAGTTTTTTTTTTTTATTGTTGTCTTTTCTTGGAAAAAAGCATGCTTTATACATTGATTGTTTTTACACTGATTCTTGGAAGTATTTCATCAATACCAACTGATGAATTACCACAGAGTCGAAATGCAGCATTTGAATTTCGAGAAATGATCACAAAACTAACTGGTCGTTCAGCCATGGATTATCTTGGTTATGGATGTCATTGTGGTCTTGGTGGCAAAGGAAAACCAGTAGATGGAGTTGATAGCTGTTGTCAAACTCATGATAAATGTTATGCTGATACTTCTACATATATTCAATTTTGGAATTTATGCTCACCCCATTTAGTTGGCTATGGATGGGATTTTAACAACAATGTTGTTACATGTACTGGTGATAAAAATACATGTGCATATAAAACATGTATGTGTGATAAAATCGCTGTAGAATGTTTTGCTCGAAATCAATACAATACGCAATATAAAGGATATAGTCAAAAATCATGCTCATAAAATAAAAAACTCATTTTGATGTTTCTTGTTTTCTATTTGCCTTTATGATATCAATCAGTTCGTTATCTTATCTAGAAGACCAAAAATAAACAATAAAATAAATTCAACAAAATATAGCAGATAAATATCTTGTTTTGAATATCAAAATACCTTCGTATACATGAATAAAAGTTTGATTTAGAACTTAAATGTTATTTTCTTTTAGAAGCTGTTAGAAAAGAAATTTATTAAATATTGTATGCCCATGAGCTCTACATATTTCAAAACTTTTCAAAATTTAGTTAAATAATAATACATAAGCACAGTTACTTAACATTGAACATTTAGTAATTTTGTTATATTATTGGTTCAAATTTGACAATATAACATTAGCCGATGCAATGACGTGAACATTCTGATTTCCCTATGCATTAAACGTCAGTGATCAGTGATTTTTCTTTGTTGTCTACTTTCAGACTACTCTACAGATGATACTCATGATAAGATTGACGACACAAATAAATTGTTTAATCTACGAAAATTTTCTTTCGAGCTTCTTGATAAACATTTGGTACAATTGTTTTTCATATCTTCTAGAAAATTTTTATACTGTTCTTATCTACTTTAATTGAATACAAAGTATTTGATCATGCTTGAATTTAAAACAGGATTCTAGCTACAATATCAATGAAATATAGATCTGATTCTAAAACTATTACTCTTCCATCAGTGCATGTTTACTAGTCAGAATGAATAAACTAGTGTTGTTCCACTGAAAACATATTTGGATGTCGTCTTCTGATAAAATTTTATTAAACATATGCAAATCGATTTTTCCTATTTTTATCTATGATTTCCATACATACTCCTTGATATGATTCTGATGATTAGTGTATCATCATATTTTTATTTTCACCAAAAGAAATTTTAAATATAAACATCTAATTTTTTTCCTCTGTTTGTATCGTAATGATTCATTATCTCTCATTTCGAGAAATAAAATATTAGTATTTGATTAGTAATCAATAGAATTCGATATTTTCAAAGAACTGTACTTATTCATTTCATTCTATAGTTCAAATGATGAGTTGTTCTGCTATTCAGTTGATAATTATCTGTTCCCGCTATCAGAATTTTTACATCAATTAATATCTTTTTTTTTTCTATTTTCATCTGATAAATGATCACAGTAACAAAAGCTGTCAGCGATACAAATTTACATCGTCATGAATCGAAAACATCTGTCTCTCAACTTGAACTTAAATCGTCGATAAATTCCGAGCATGTTTTAAATTCTCGATCAGGAAATAATATAGTATCGAAGGGAACAGTTCATAGTAGTTTGCTTCAAAATTCTACAAAATCAAATCTTCATAATTATCGAAGATTCCCCAATAATGATTTAGTTAATACACATTTTCCTATAATAAATATGAAAGAAGGTAAAATCTTGTTGTCTTATTTCTATCAGCGATAACCGTCAAAATCATCAAATCTTCATCTATTTATTTTTCTTATCAAGATTTACCGATAAACAATAAAGTATCATTTTGTCAATTACCAGCAGTACCTAAACAAGCTGGCACATTTATTTACCGTCTCGTTAATAAATTTTTTCGTTTGAAAAATACAAACGAAAATAAAGAAAATTTATTTCCTATGAAACAAATTAAACAAAAACGAAGCAATACTAAATTAAATGCAAAACTAATATCTGATAATAGTCATACTTTATTAAATATTATATCAAGAAAACGACAACGACGACAGCAGTGTTCAAAAAATACTACAAATAATAATCAACACTGTACTGTTTGTCGAAAATATCGCAATAGTTTTTCTATTGTACCAATTAGTCAAATACAAGTTTTGTCCACAGATTATATTTCAGAATCTTCTCACATTATCAATACTAATGCGATAGTAAATCATCGAAAACAACGTTCGGTTTTAACAGTTGAACCATTCATATCGTTACCAAGAACTCAATTAGAAAAAATACGATCGTTAAATGAATCACAATGTCAGACAATTGCATCAGCAGTTGAACTTATCTTTGATTCATTAATGTCAAATTATCAGCAAATATGATGAAATGTTTTTCTTGTCGCTCTGCTGCATGGTTAAAAAACAAAGCAAATTCGCGTTCCAATTGCTTTGGTATTGAATTCTGTTATGTCACGTATGTTGACGTATTACTTATATCCACCAATATTATGAATCTATTGAATCATATTCTAGGTTAATTTAACAAGGAACATCAATTTTGATAGAAGACCAACTTTCTTTGATAAAAAAGAATCATTTTTCTTGAGCAAAAGCGAATTTATTTCAATTGATTAAACTCAGAAAATGAAGAGCAGCCATTGATAACAGATGTACAGTTAGTGCATACTGACTCAAATTGTTACACAAAGAAATACATTTCCATGATGCAGCTTATTTATGCTGGTTTAATTAACGCCCCAGTGAGATTTTCTGTATTTCACGTAAAATCAGTATTTACACTGATATTATAAGTCTTTGAACCCGAACAATTAAATTGTTCTTATAAACTCGATCTGTCTATAATACAGTATGACTCTTTTCAATCTAGAAAGATCAATATTTAGAGACAAAAAAAGTTCCACTTGTTTTGTCTTTAACATTGTATTCGCAATCTCCTACATAATGAATTATTTCTTATTTTCAAATATTAATCAAACAAATTGTTTGATCTACTAGTAACAAATTAGTAAATCGAGTTGCATCATCGATACAGTTGACGCACTGTTGTTTTGAAGATCTTCGGGTCAAACCTTGCATGATTTCATAAGTCTTAGTATAAGATGATTGAGGACTATTATTGTTGCTTTTCCTAATGTTATTTGTCTATTCTGAAATATAACTCAATGAAACTAGATTTTGTTGAACTACATTGAATTTTACAGTTCTTTCATACAACGTCATATATAATCAAGAGTTGTGGCTTTCACATGAATGATTTTCATTCTATCAGAATATAATAATGCAGTTTTTATCATACGAAATGCCTGAATGCAAATAATCTTGAGAATTCTTTCAAGTGAATAAGATGAAATTGAAATATTTTTCATTCAATTCATAAACCAGTAGATGAGCAATATGTATACATTCATTCGACGAACAAACACACGAGTACGTACACAACAATGAAGAAAAAAAAATATTCGTTTATATGATAATAGATAAAAGGAGAAAAAGGCTAGTGAGAATTAGAGATTCATTCAGTATGTCACAACGGAAATAAAATGGAATTCATACGTAAATCTGACGCGAACAAAACAAAAAAAAAGAAGGAATCATACTCAAAGAATGATACACGCGGCAGATTTTGTTGATGGAATATTCGGATCATAATTATAATTATAAACAGGTGTAGAATTAATATTTAAAGGAACATCGTCAACTTTGGTTGTATTAGTTGTTCTTGTACTGTTCTGTTTTTCAGCAACCACTAGAGGACCTAGAACAAAAAAAAACCGCAACGCTTGTCAATTAATATTTCAATTATTATTATGATAAAAACATTTTGCATGCACTAGCTCTACCAAAAGATGAAAAACTAAGATATGCGAAAGTAAATAATTGCACAGAAATGGACATATAGCGGATAACGCACGCAGTTCTGTACAAAAACAACAACAACGAAAACAATGTGGGATATGTGAAACATAAATGTATGTGTAGATATAAAGAAAGAAAACTGAATAGATAAATTTACTCACAATAAACTTAATTTATTCTAAAGTACGTAAATTATAGAATAAAATTTCTTTATGAAACAAAAAAGAAATAATTTGCTTTTCTTACTTTTAGTTGCTCGTTGCTCTTCTTCAATATTTTGTTTAGCATCTGCTATTATTGATTTAATTTGTTCTGGAGTAAAGTCTTGTGTTGAGATTCGCGTTGCTGAAAAATCCATTTTTATACGATTTACTTAAAAATACATGAAAATATTTAGTAACATAAAAAAAAACAATTCTATAAGATAGAATACCATTGGGTGGTGCTATAACAACGGGATAAAAACCGCCAATAGGTTGATAAAGTACTCTAACATAGCCAACGGTACGATTAACAGTTAGATAACAAATTATTAATGGTTCTTTATTTTTTCCAACATAACAATCTTCTTCAGATGGAAATAGAACTCCCCAACCTATTTTATCACCTTGTTTTAAATATTTTGCAGCTTAAAATAAAAACAAAAATAGATATTTTCATTTTCGATCGAAAAACAACCTCAATTACCTTCTCCTGTAGGCCAAAAACGTAAATAATCTTGTTTAAATTGAGATATAGGCGGTGGATCAAGCGGTGACGCCGTACACAAAGCAATAGCTAGTCATTAAAAAAATCAATAAATAGTATTGAAAGATTTCATACTAGAAAACGTACCTGGTGGTGGTTCACTATCGTTAAATTTATCCATAAGTACAATTTCAAAATGGTTATATTCTATAATGGAGAAAATGAAAAAGACAATTGAATAAATTAACAGATTATATTTTTTTTTCTCAATTTTATACAAGAAAAAACAGCCACAATATAATTTTTGATTATTTTAAGTAGAACAATCGAAATATTCAATTTAGATCAATAGAAAAATAGATTAGAATTTCTTTAACAATGAAAAAGATGAATAACGTATTATTGAGTAAAATTGTTGTCGACATATGATAATTAAAACTCATTAATTCGATTTGTCGTAATGTTTATTTTGTTGCTAGAAGAGCAGTTACGAAAAAAAAACAGGATCGGGAACTTGATAGCATCTAAGATATTCATAACACTTAATAACTTCTTAAGGTCTTGCCAACCTATTGATTTTATAATGCTAGTATTTCGAAATATCAAAACTTTTAATTGTTTTTAGTAGAAGTCTTCTTCTAGTACATTGATGAGGATGCAACTAATTGATATTTCATCGTATGATATACAATAAGAAGTCAACAAAAAAAAATAACAGATATTCTTAGCAATTCTTTTCTAATCTGTCTGACAATGTAAAACTATCTGATCTGATGATTATGCTTAGTTAAAAAAGAACAGTACTAAATCAGGCAAATCAATCATGATGTTACAGTCACAATAATACGAAATGTATTAGTTTCAACACACAGATTTCTTCTAAAATTATTCAATATTTTCATTTAAGTATTTCCATTTATTTGTCAAATTGCTTTAAAGATGAGAACACCTTGCGAGAACCTTTGATTTTTGTGCGTGACTATTCGTGGAAACATGTCATTCTATTCCAGAATATTTTTAAGCTTTTTATGATTCTATAGTAGATATTATAATTTTATCAATTATTTATTACTGAATCTCGTTTCCGACCAGCTCTCATTTAATAAAAAAATGTACCCACTGCTTTTAGCGTTTCTGTTATATCCGGTGAAAAAATAATTTTCGAGTCTTATGAAATCAAATCGGCTCCAACAATATGTTCATGGTTAGTTGTCAAATCTGCCCGACAGAAAATATCTACTGCAAAAAACTTGCCATCTGTGGAAAATTACTGCCACACTATTCCTTTGGGATCATACTTAAAATTATGATGAATCGATATATATTATTATTAATCAAAAGATTTTATAACATATACTATTACCGTTTGTGACTATTATTCTTTATTTATTATAGTAAATTTCAGGAAAGGCTACCGATGAATATCTGACGGAACACTTTCATTTCTGTACGAAATACATCTAGTTGTATGATGCCAAGAAGCTCAATTCTCCCCTCGATACTTTAAAAGTCTTTTATGACTGTCTTTAGGAAAATTCTGTTGTATCGTATTAGTAAACAAAGTTCAATTGTTTTTAGTATTAAACTAATTGAAGAGTAATAAAGTCAAATTTACTTTTATGTAAGCTATATGGAGCTTGAAGACATAAAGAATGATCAATATGTTGTGGTAAAATAAAACATTTTTCTTTCAAATCAATTTTTGTTCCTTCTGGTAAACACCAATCTTCTGGATTTCTCTACACAAAAACAAATCAAAATATTTGTTTTCAGAAAAAAAAACTAATAACTAACCACACTATAATGAGGTGGAACAGATACTCTTGTTTGCCAATAAACTAATAATTCAACAGGATCACCACCATTTTCAATAATTATTGTTGGAAAAAATTGTGAATGATCATGTAGAGTTAAATAACGTGTACCAATCGGTCGGAAGTTTTTGCTGAATAATGCAACACTCATTTCTTGTTCAAATACTTCAATTTCAACGCCAATCGTATCACCTTTTCTACATCGATGTCCACGCATGTTACCAACATCTTTACGATTGGAATATAATTTTCCTGCGAATGTATCATATCCTACTGAGTCATTAACAAGACCAGGTGGTTCATTTAATGCATGTTTAGATGATGCGATACCAATAGTTATTTGACAATGTTCACCTTAAATACATAAAGATTTCTATGAACAATTACAGAAAAACAACAACAATTCAATATATTACTAATATTTTCTAATTCGACAAAAAAGAAGCGTCGTTCATATGTTAATGGTTTGAGAAATTGAATATAATGTAGTGTACTTTCAGTTCTTGGTATTGATACGCAACATTGATAGTCACTGACATTTAATAAAACTTGTTCACTTTTTCGAAAAAAATGATTCGATAAATCTTAAAGTAAACATAAAAACCTATTTAGCACATTCTCGATGAGATTGAAATAGAAAAGCACTGTAGCTATTTATGAGAAGATTAATTTATTCTTGCTATTTTTAAATACATTTTTTCAACATTATTTTGTTTAATATTCCAAAACTAAAATGTAGAGTTTCTTCATGAAGGAAAATTTAACTTCATCCCCTATTCGATGGTCGACCATACATCACTAAAAGCTGCTATAGTCTATGAATGACAAGCATGTGACATTATTAAGGCACCTGTCATTTTGTGTAAGTGTTTGCCTAGCACTTGTCATATTTTATTCGGTGAATTCTCTATACTTCAACATTCATTGGAGGTGGTGCCTCAATGAATTATGTAAAAAAAAAACTCTTATCTGTTTTCTATTATATAGTTTACCTCTATCGGCCACATCTTTTTGATATATATCAACGGCTGGTCCTAACATTTGTTTATAAAGTCCTTGAAGTTTTGTTAATTCATCAGTTGTTAACGTATTTTTTCTTTCAATAGAAACTTTAGTTGCTAAAATAAAAATAAAACAAATTAATGGCTGAAAAACCTTTCAGAATCAATTATATTACCATATGGTTGAAGTAGAATAATCGGTACAAAACCACCTTCAGGTTGTAAAACAAAAAGAACATCAACAATTAATTTGTTGAACATAACATAAACAAGACATAATTGTTCAGCTTTGTCATCTACGCAATTTTCATCATAAAAAACGCCCCAACCAATTGTATTCCCAACTTTCACTAAAATTAATAATATCGCATCTTCAGTTTTCCCTTGAGAAATTTGCTTACTTTTCATTTTAGCAAACCATGTGTAATAATCTTTCATTAGTGTACATGTCGGTGTAGGTTTCAATGGCTAAAAAATTATTAGGACTGTTTGTTCAGTTTCACATAAATTTATATTTGTGAAATTTTCTTACCGAGCAAGTAGCTAATCCAACACTGGCACCTTTACCATCAGTCGGTGATACTTCTTGTTGTGTAACAACAAAATAACGAAAATTTTTGCCCAATGGTACAGGCGATTGTACTGGCAAATCTTCTAATTTGGAACGATTTTCAAATAATAATGTGTGTGTATCATAAGTGCCCATTGGTGCACGAATCCACTGAGAAATAGGAATCTATGAAACCATTCCAATAGAAGTATTTTAATGAAATAAATAATAAGTACAAAGAAGAAAATAAATCAAATGCATACATCAATAATAGATGGTAATTGTTCAACGGCTTCTGGCCATAGAACTGAAATATCAACTCGACCACCAGAGAATGTTATTGTTGGAAGAAATCGTTCCTTATTGGCTTCAAAATGGTATCTAATTAGAAATGGATTTATGTAGATGTTAGATTCAAAACAAATAGCTAATGATCATTTCCTCAGGAATTATAACTATTTCTGAAATCTTCTTTTAATTGAATTTCGAATAAACAATGTATGCTATGATCATAATATCTTATTTGTAAAGACCATGAATTTGCTACTATAGTTTTATGTATAACTTGAGTGTTGATATAATCAATCAAATCTTTAGTTTACAATAACAATGTAAACGTTAATTCATTACGCATATATATATTTAATGAAACAACTATACCAAATTGACCTCTGTCTATTAGAGTAAGGCAATTGTCATTTAAAAATTGGCCCTAAGTCACACCTAACCATTTGAAGTACCGAGAGTATATTATTTAATTGGATTCATTTAATGGCATTACCATACAAGAGCTATTTTTTTCTTTTGTTCTGTTTATCTGAGCTTTTTTCTTTACTCGTTACAAAATAGTCAAAATCAATAAATTTATTATTCATAGAAACTAATAGCAACGTTTACTATTGAATTAAGTCCGCTAAGTTTTCCAATGCAGAATGTAATTAACTTTTCTGTAAAAAATACTAAATAAATATTCATCAGTTAAAGTTATTCTATTTTTCGAAACAAAAATTATCTAAGAAATTTAATTTCAATTCCTACAAATATTTCGAATAACACGAAAGCAAGGCGCAGTTTGTTTGAAATACCTAGTTGCAACTGGAAAATTGTCATAGTAAAGAAGTGCTGTTGAAAGACGTTCACCAAAATAAGTAACATAAATTGCAACTGTATTACCTAAATAGTACGTACGATGAAATATGAAATAAATAAACTAACAAATTTACCTTTGCCATATTGAAGTCCAAGAGTATTTGCATGCACTTTCCATGATGTATATACTCGTCCTGTATTATTATGATAACCAAGCGAATTATTATATTGACCTAAAGCAATAATTATTTATTAGCTTAAATCAAATACGTATACAAATATATGCACCTGTATGCGAATTAATATCTAATGGCGCAACTCCAACTGCTAATATTGCATTTGGATCTAAAAATGATTGATTATAAAATACAGAAAAACAAAAAATTCATACGATGTTTACCGCATTTATGAACTTCAACAACAAAATAAGGGGATTCAGGTATAAGTGGTTGAAGTGATTGTAGAATTGAAACAGTTTCAAAATTTGTTGCTTTCTTATTTCCATAAGATATTTCAATTTTTTTCCCTCTAATTATTCCATTTGTTGTTGTTTTACCTTTAATTGTTATATCACCAACAATACGATAGCGCGTATCAGTTGTTGCCATGCTGCTTATAAATAATTGCTAGCAAGACAAATATCAATTTATCTATATATTAAATAATCAATGAATGAATGAATAGATATAACGAAAATAGTTGTGATAAATCATACTATTCGTTTGATAGTCTCACTATACATCGATAATACTTTTGTCAATAATAGACGTGCAAAATCTCTTTGACGATCGAATTGGCTAGTTAAGAAATCTCAAGCCAAAAAAAAAAGAAAAAAGAAAAACGAAAACGAGAGAAAAAACGAACTCTTATTAATAAATTGATCTTCAACATCTTTAGCTCTTAACTATAAATTGAGTAAACATTTGATTCTCAAGTACACCATACAAGACGACATTAAAATAAAAAAACGTGCTTTTTTCATTGTTGAATACGCAAAAAATAAACAAGAAAATGCTCAAGCTCTACTCAATTAATTGGAGAAGAAGAAAAAACTGAAGAAAGATATTGTAGAAAAGAAAACTTGAGTGTTCCGAAGTCGAAGAGAAACAAAATGCCGTATGATTGCTATCCGAAGGGCGAGAACTGTATATAATTTTCTTTTTTTTTCTAATAGAATAAAAGAAACATGACAATTGTGATTCATCGAATATAAATATATTGGCTACTGTTAGTGAAGAAGTGTGCGGATCATTGAGAGATGTCGCACGAAATTGAATAGTTGAACAACTTTTCATCATGTTAAAACAAGATGCCAAGTTTTTATCAAGCAAAGCAATTGCAACAGTGTCGAATTTCAAGCATGCTTTATGATACTTGATACTCTTTGTTTTGTTTTTTTTGGGTTGTCATAATTAACTAAAAATATTTACGAAAGAGATTGATTTTTTCATAGATTTTTATGTTTCGACAGAGAAAAATCTATGAAAAAATCTTTCAATTTGTTTTTCGAAAACATTCTTCCTCAAAAAAAGTGCATTGTTTGATAAGTTTTTTTTGCCGGAAATGAGAAAAGGGAAGCGTTATTGATTTTCAATGTAACTAATTTACATCTTGTGGTATAGCTTTTTCTTTCTTCAGGATTCGACGTTGAATAATTTTTCTGTATTAGTTCGATTCGATATTTCTTCATCCAATCGATTATCTAGATTGTTGTTTTAAATACTCGCTAGCTGAAAACAACTTTTTGTTGCTCTTATTGTTCTCCTATGTTTTTTTCATTCAAAAATAAAATTTTAATACTCAATTTGTAATTTAAAAATTCTTCTTCTATGTAAGTTGCTATAAAAACAATGCAGTACAAAGATTAGTTTGTTCTCACGTCTAATTTGTTTTAAAAATTAGAAAAAAAAATACAAAATCTGCAATCAATAGCGCATAGAGTATAACAATATGTGCTCACCTAAGAAAGAGGCTTAAACTTGAATATAATAGATGCAATATTTATTTACCGTGATTGTCGTTCAACTGAAGAGTAACTTTATTTTTCTTCTGGAGAATAGTGATAAGTCAAAACTTAACGTGGCTTGAACCATTTCATCAATCAAAATTTGAATAATAAGTAATTTCCTTTTTTTATACTTTTCAAATTTTTGAATTGCATTTTTGTTGCAAATGAATAGTTCTCCAGAAATCAGTCAACTGTGTAATGATCGCATTCGACTGACATTGTAAAATAACATATTCATTTTTAAGTAAAATTTGCTAGAAAATCTATTTTAAACATCTTCAAGAATAATAAATATCCTTCTCTAAGTAGATGATATTACTGTCAAATATATATATATATATATATAAGACGATTTATTTGTCTTTCATTAATAATGAATTAATTCAAACATCTACAATCTTAGTTTGCATGCCGTAAGGTCACAGCCTTCTTCTTATTATTAAGTTCATACAACTAAACATGAAGATTTTCCATTAAGATACACACCTTCATCAGTAATCATAAGTATTAATTATACAAAAAGACGAATAAATTTTGGCCTGTAAGAGTTATTTTATATTTCAAAAATCTATTAATGATTATTTTCATATAAAATGAAAAAAATATATAGCAAATTATAATCATATACATGAATTAAACTTTTTTTTTTAAATATATTACTCATCGAGCGCAGGAGTATTATTATTCAACGTGTCACCAATTTTATTGCTTGCATCCGAAAAACCTGATTTATAATTCCCTTTGATTTTGAATAACTGCATATAATGAGTTTTGCAATAAATTTTCCCATCATTTGATGTAAAATTACCGGGCCTGTAATATAGAAGAAAACCTTACAGTCAAGGAAGATGTTTAGATAAAAAAATAATGTATATTAATAAATAAGATGATTTTCTCAAGTAAAAAAACTTACTTGAGAACAGATTTACAATGTGCACATCGAAAACATGGTTTATGATATGCTTTACTATTAACCATGATTTTCTCTGTTGCATATACAGTTTTTTCACAAACAACACATTTTGGATCCATTAAAAAAATAAGTAGAGATTATCAAAGAAAATATAATTAAATACAAAGTATTTTCCGTTGATTGGTCTTTGGTTTTCTCTGCTTCGTTGCAAAAAATGGCTCGTATGCAATACAAATAACGATGAAGTCAGCAGATGCAAAGAACTCCCCCTGAATAGTATTCTGTTACTATCGTTTCTGTTTCGGTATTTTTCTTCATAAACAAGTTCTATATATATATATATATATTCCTTTTTTTTCGTTCGGTTTATTTTCCGCCAATTGATATGTATAAATAGAACCAATGATTGATTATCCGAATTAGGAATTATTAATCGATAGATAGAGCAAAACGTCGAGAATATCTAATTTTTTAAAATTAATTCTTTCAAAAAGAAGAAAAACAATAGAAAAATATACGTCGATATATTTTTTATCTTGAAATATAGTATATTACATCGTTGTTTCCTTCCTTTAATAATATATATCTATCATTTTTTCTATTATAAAATATTCAAACTTAATGAGATTTCGAACATATTATTTTATCAGTTTTTGATTATTTTATCTATATTAATTGGTAGAAATCACAGTGGGAAATGACATATAAAAACACAAGCACTTGTTTTATTGAATATTATGAAAAATGGATGCTATGATAGGTGTAGAAAGCATGATGATCATATGTATGTGTCAATCATCAAATGTCAACCAAGTTTTAATGGAAATTCTAAATAAACAATCAATACGAGGAGCATAACAATGGTTTTTTGATAATAATCAGTCATGGATAGAAATGGATATACATATTTTAAGGACTTGTAAAAAGAATCCTGAGTGTATAATAACATCATTATAGTTGTTATTGGTAGAATTCCATTGTTAATTGAAAATGTTAGAAGAGAAAGGCAAAAGTGTGAAGTTCAATCAAAGCATCAGCTGCATTACTCGTTAGTCATCAATAGCTCGTATAAAAAAAAGAAACTCATAAAGAGAAAAAAAAAACTATTTAACCAAAAAAATACAACTTGTCCCGTTGACGTTGCGTCCCTTGACGAGAATCGATCTATACTTTCTGAAAAAACTATTAATAACGAAGAAATAATTCATGGTGTTTTTTTCTACCCCTCTGCTTGTACCTTCTTCTTAGTAAATAGCTATTTATTCTCATAAGAGTTCTAAACGATAGTGAACGATTCCATTTTTTCAATGATTAGGTTATCCTGATCCAAAAGAATACTCTTGTGCATTCGTCAGAATTACTTTGAAAAGTCTCTCTCTCTCTATATATATATATATATATTTATTTATTTATTTATTTATTTATTTATGTAGAAAAACCAAATCTGACCTTGGGTTTATTGCATTTAAATTATAATCAAAGTGTATTGATAGGCATAGGTGAAGAAGCCGCTGTTGATGGTGGTTCTATGAGATGTAGTTTGAATAAAAATTGTGTCCATAAGAGTTGAAAACAATGTTCACGATAAAAATTTGCATAAAACAACACCAAAACGACAATCACCATAAATGTAACACCACCAATATACCATGAGTCGAATGGATTTGTTATATAGGTTTGTTTAATAGTTCGACTTGTGGTTACTATTGTTGTTAACAATGTGTCATTGTTAAATAGAGTTGATGCGTTCATATGATTAATCAATGTACTCTTTTATATATCATGCAAGATAAAATAACCGATCAATATCAATAGGAGATGACTCTTAACAGTAGTCAAAAACTCGAATGTAAGGAGAAGAAAAATAACAACGAGTTATTATCACGTTTATGTATTCTTTGTCTCTCTTTTTTCTCCATTCTCGTTCTTTATTCACATTTAGTAAGGCATTGCCCATAGAACAACTCAGATCAACATTTGAATTTTCCCGGAAGTTCAGCTACTTTGTAATGCAATATAATAAAAAAAATTGCAGAATAATTTCTTCATGTTAATATTCACTATTATTGCTAATATTATCAGTCAATTGTCTACAAATAAAAGAAAAATCTAACAATAGATGGACACATTACATCTAAAGAATCTTCTGATATGATTCATAAAAAAACGATAATGGTTGTTTTTCTTGATCTATGCCTTGCTTAATATTTCATTTTCTGTTCTCATGGTGCTGTCATTCTTCTTATTATTACAATTATTGGATTAGTATTGCAGACAAACAGGAGATGAATGCATGAATAGAAAAACAAATATATAATACCTGATCTTCAATGACAATAATACGGAATGATTTGTAGCTCGATTTTGATCAAATGACAACCACATTAATTATCAAAATGATATAACTTATCCAGGAAAGTAATTCTGATAGTGGGATCCCATCGGATTCGTGTCGGAATCTTATCGGGTATAATATGAATTTCATTGCACCGACGAAATCCTATCGGTACATGGGTGTAGGACCTACAATCGAAACCCTAGTGTTGGAATCCGATAAGTTCCAGTGTCGGAATATAACGGAATCCACCATAAGCATTCAACCCATGTGTTCTGTTAGCACCATGTACTGATTCATTGATGATTAAGAAAATGTTTTTCTCCGTCCGATCCCTTAATAGGTCCGTGATCACGAATCTGATCGGATTTTGTCGGCTTCCCGGATCCCATGAGATCTGATAGGATTCACTGTCAGACTCATTCACCTGGGATATTTCATAGAAATCAGATATCAAAAAAGACTGAGAAGCATAGACAATAAAATACCTATCAAATATCTGATTGTTTATTTCAAATTATTAAGAGAGAGAGTCCATCAGATCATCATACCATATATCGAGGCACTCGATAGAATTTAGATTTTTGATTCGATATATTCCATATTGTTCAGCATCATCTAAAACCTATAAATCCAAATTGTTACTTCATTTGGTTGAGCAGGTGAAAAGTTAAATCGATTTTACTGTCGAGGACTAACAATATTTTTTGAAAAAATAAGATCAAAAATGATCAGTATAAAGTTGAAATATTTTAGCCGACAGAAGATTAATGAAGTTTTTAGTGTAACATACCAAAAGATAGAGTGTGGAAAGCTGAACAAAATGGTATATTTACATATTACTTTTCAATGAACAAAGCTCATTTTATTGGTCAAATACTATCGATGCCTGGCTATTTTTCGAATAAAAAGTATGTGAATCTTTTTCGTTGTTTCATTTGCCATCCAGTCATTAAATGCGGGCCCGGAGATGTTTTTGTCTTATATTGTGCAGATTTTTCTCCTCTATACAAAATGATCAAAAGAAAGTTAAAAAAAAGGGTATACTCGGGGTGAAAAGAGGCTTACAACGTTAACCACTGAGAGAACACTTTTAAGAGAAAGTAGGAGGGCGGATAAGGCCGTTTTGCGGCCCCTCTCATATTTGAGTTATTTCTATCAATTATTAATCAGGGATTGTTTTCGATCACTTTTTTCAACTTTGCTTCTCGAAAATCGACATTGGCGATTTTTTTGCCTGCAGTACCCCTCAGGTATCATCGAAAACAAAGTTTGTTTTATCACGGGCCAAAGCCAGATGTAACTGTAGATTTAAGGATACTGATTACGAATATCGTAATTAGACGTATCAAAACTACTTTGCTTCCGAATTAGCCGAGGCCACTCGGTGGACACTATTTTTCATTGTTTGGTCCTCATAGAATAATGAAACGATAAACTTCAGTGCAAAATGATTGCCGCTAACTGATAATGTTGAGTTCTCTACGAATCTCAAGTTTTCAGATCGAAGAAATGTAACTTATGAAAAAAAGTGTGAATTCCGAGGCAAAATTTGACCTCTTCTCACCATATTTGCCTATCTTGAGAGTGAAGAAAGTTTGCCGCAACATCAAATTTTCATCAAAAGTGCAGCTTTTTAAGCTCTATCGACTGGAGATCTTAAAAATAACAGAAAAATTGTGCAACAGGATGAAAAGTTAAGAACACGATTAATTTCTATCAAACTGCCGTAGGGGACCACCGCCATTAAAATATATCAGATTATGAAATCAACAGATATATAACCCACCTTCTACAGCTTAGTGAACTGTACACACAGTAAAAAATTTATAGATCTCCGCTCTTTCTTTCGACTCACAAATTCACTTCACAAGATGTATAAGTCATTGCAAGGAGGTAAAATTACACATAAATTTTTAAATTGAAAGGAAGAGCGGATATCCATAATTCTTTTCCTGTGTGCACAGCTGATTAAACTCTGCAAGATGGGCTACATATCAGTTGATTTTAAAAAGTCATATATAATCGCAGCTGTGGTCCCCTACTGCAATTTTATAGAAATTATTATTATTTTTAACGTTTCGCCCGGTTACACAACTTTTCTATTACTTTTGCTGTCTCCAGTCGTTAGAGCTTGAAAAACTACGTTTATGATCAAAAGTTGACATTGCAGCAAGACTCGCTTCATAACAAACTATCAAGGGAAAAAATTATATATTTAAAAAACAGTCAATTTTTGCGACTGAATCGCCATCTCTTTTTCTAAAGGGTTCATTTTTTCGGCGTCAAAGGTTCTGATTCGTGAAGAATTCAACATTTTTGGTTAGTAAATATATTTTCTACTTAATTTATAAACAAATGCTATTCTATAACAGTTCTAACAATGAAAAATAGTGTCCACCGAGTGGCCTCGGCTAATTCGGAAGCAAAGTAGTTTTGATACGTCTAATTACGATATTCGTAATCAGTATCCTTAAATCTACAGTTACATCTGGCTTTGGCCCGTGATAAAACAAACTTTGTTTTCGATGATACCTGAGGGGTACTGCAGGCAAAAAAATCGCCAATGTCGATTTTCGAGAAGCAAAGTTGAAAAAAGTGATCGAAAACAATCCCTGATTAATAATTGATAGAAATAACTCAAATATGAGAGGGGCCGCAAAACGGCCTTATCCGCCCTCCTACTTTCTCTTAAAAGTGTTCTCTCAGTGGTTAACGTTGTAAGCCTCTTTTCACCCCGAGTATACCCTTTTTTTTAACTTTCTTTTGATCATTTTGTATAGAGGAGAAAAATCTGCACAATATAAGACAAAAACATCTCCGGGCCCGCATTTAATGACTGGATGGCAAATGAAACAACGAAAAAGATTCACATACTTTTTATTCGAAAAATAGCCAGGCATCGATAGTATTTGACCAATAAAATGAGCTTTGTTCATTGAAAAGTAATATGTAAATATACCATTTTGTTCAGCTTTCCACACTCTATCTTTTGGTATGTTACACTAAAAACTTCATTAATCTTCTGTCGGCTAGGGGTGGATCATTAACATTAATTTAATATTAATGGTTAATGAGAAACATTAACATTAAAATAAATGGTTAATGTTTTCTGAGAAAAACTTAATTCATTAATATTAATGATTATTAAAAAACATTAACATTAATTTTTGAAATTATTGTTTTCATTAATCAATAATATTAATGTTAATGTTCTTCAATGATATTAACGGTTAATGGAAACATGCACCATCAGTATTAATAGTAATGTTTTCGTTCATACTTGTGATTATATTTTCATTATCATTAATATTAATGACCTAATATTAATGAAAACATTAACATTAATATTAATGATCAATGAAAATATAATCACTAGTATGAACGAAAACATTACTATTAATACTAGTGGTTCATGTTTCCATCAACCGCTCATATCAATGAAGAAAATTAACATTAATATTAATGATTAATGAAAACATTAATTTCAAAAATTAATGTTAATGTTTTTCATTAATCATTAATATTAATGAATTAAGTTTTTCTCAGAAAACATTAACCATTTATATTTATGGTTGATGGAAATCATTAATTAAGGTCCGTTAAAAAAAATGGTCCACCCCTACTGTCAGCTAAAATATTTCAACATTGTACTGATCATTTTTGATCTTATTTTTCAAAAAATATTGTTAATCCTCGACAGTAAAATAGATTTAATTTTTCACCTGCTCAACCAAATGAAGTAAAAATTTGGATTTATAGGTTTTAGATGATGCTGAACAATATGGAATATATCGAATCAAAAATCTAAATTCTATCGAGCGCCTCGATATATGGTATGATGATCTCATGGACTCTCTCTTAAGACGTTCTATATGAAAAGAGTAGTTCAATTTTGCAATAGTTATTTTTATCGGTTCAACTCAATAAAATGCATTTTTTAAGAAAATGATTAAATGTAATGTTTAATAGAATAAAAAGACTGAATCAGAAATAAAATAAAATAAAAATCAATTCGATTTATTTTTTGTCCATAAATGAAAATTGTAGAAAGCAACTGTTTTTATTTTGCGTATGAAATAACCTCGAAATGTCGACAATTAATCAGCAGTGAACAACAGTACCAATGGATGGGGATACTGTTCCCCTTTAAGCAGGAATAGATCACCCGCAAAACCCTACGGATAGCAAAGAGAAATGGAAAAAAGAATTTATGTATATATATATATATATATATATGTGTGTCAGTTGCTTTTGCTCAACGACAATAACGTTTAATTCAAGCAGAANTGGTTAAAAGAATTATATAAGGAAATCCTTTTCACAAGGAGAAATTCAACCTGTTAACATGACGTTTTAACCATAGTTCTACTCGGTAGAGTCCACATAATTAAATATCAACCAATGATTGTGTAAGCTGCAACTTAGAGGTCAAAATATTTTTCTTTTGTAAAAGTGAACATTTGAAATCAATTGTTTGGATATTTTGGCTAACATACGGTATATATCCTACCTACTATCATAAGGGGAGATCTTTTACATTTCGTTATGGGCGCATTCTACACTATGTATATGTTGTTCTTCAGAATTCCCAGGTCCAAACGGTGGGGTAGGAAACTGTTGGTTCCGGTGAAATTCCGGTAAAAACATGGAAGCAGTGTTCCGGGATTGGTTGCGGCTACCTTTTATGGCTTCTTCTCTGCTGATTCTTGCAACCAAATGAAATGCCGGGACCCCACTGCCGTTTCCGACTGGGTTCCTGAGAAGGGTTCCGACGCTTTTTCATGAGAGCAGGATCCGAACAATGTTCCTTCCGTTTCCGACTCGGTTGCAACTCACAGATCCCATCGCTTTTATTTCCTTTCAGGCAGTTTAATCCTGCAACCGGAAACGATAGGATCTATTCGAAACCATATTCCTTATAACTACATAGCTTTAATACCTTATAATCGACAAATTGGATCGCTCTCTCAAAAGAATCTGTAGAATACAATTGTATGTTCAATGTTCAAATGTATGGACTATTAAGAAAAAGTTACAATTCCATACAAGTATTGATAAGGATGTTGGCTCTCTTCAGAACATTGGACTCCATTGGAGATGGTAGTCATTCTTAAAGTAGTTTTAAGGAATACGAATTTGGCAGCAGTATGAGAACAAGCAGACTGGATACAAAATACCGCGTAAGAGGCTGCCAAACTCACAACTCACTACTGAGAGCAATAGTTGAATAGAAACCACGATAGACTATTGAATTGTGTCTTCAAATTGGAAGATATTATTCATCGCAGATAATCCCTCGCCAGAATGCACGATAACTAGGTAAACGAAACCACTACTGAGTTGATTTAAATTAATTTAATTGCCAGAGTTCAAAAACATCTGATACAAAAAAAACCGACACCATAAAAAGCAATAAATTACACATCCACCTCTGGAAAGTCTAAAAACCGACAAAATACTCAAATATTATAATTTTAAAGATCTTCAAGCATACCTGCCACAGATACGAACAGAAGGTGACAGGTAGGCACAGGAGCAAAAAGACCATCTCTC
Organism: Rotaria magnacalcarata; assembly: GCA_900239745.1. NCBI lineage: Eukaryota > Metazoa > Rotifera > Eurotatoria > Philodinida > Philodinidae > Rotaria > Rotaria magnacalcarata. Next base: position 25,744 of record OENM01000046.1, read on the forward strand.
CGACTCCAACCGAGTTAGATATGTCAAAAATGAGAGTGCTCAAAAAAAAAGTATTGAAATACTAAGACACACTGTAATTTTTATTGAAATTCCAGGAATGCCACAATCGACTTTAAGTATGGCCACCTAATTTTTAAAATTCATGATTCGCTAGTTGATTTTTGGATTTCTATGAAACGCTTGATTTTCGCAAAAGTAGAAATTCAAATTTATTCAGCAGAAAAACACCATTCGTTGAAAATCGGTATTGATTTTCATAGACTTGAAAAAACCTGGTTGAATTCATATAGGCATTCCTAGAATATCCTTGATTAAACTCTATAACTTATTTTCTACTTTACAGTGCAGTCTTTAGGCTGCATAACAGCCGACCTTCACCTATATATATATATAATTATATATACGCGTGTTCGACACTTAGAAGTTCATTCACTCGTCCATGCAGCTACTAGTAAAGTGCCTTCAAGACTGCCTGAGACTCTTCAAACTGACCCAGCGACACATGAACACCTTGAAGATCACCAATCTATCCACATGAGTGAGCATTCAAAGTTCCAACCCCAGAGGCGCAACACACCTGTTCAGATAAGTCACAGATAACACTTCGCAAATTTGTTTTTACCAAAACTTTCTCAAAATCATTCCAACCCCATTTCTAATATTAATCGATGATAATTGAAAACAACAATCGACATAGGACTTTGGACTTGTTATAGATCTTCCTTGAGCAACATTTACAATGAGAGTCGTACTCTCCATCAGCAGAATATCATCTAATTAAGGTAAATAAAACAAATCACCTTCAAAGATCTTTATCAGTAAAATCATGATTTCGGGCTTAAAGCTAACTCGAATTGCAGCATTTCTTCGTGGCAAAATCTTAGAATGTGATTTTCTATCGATCTCAAGGGGGAAACGGCGGACTTGAAGTAGAAAAGTACATCAAAGTACTTTACTTGAAGTAAGCTTCAAGTAGCTTAAAGTAGCTCAAAGTAGTCGAAAGTAGCTTGAAGTAACTACAAGTAACTTCAAGTGAATTTCAAGTTGAAAAGTACTTCAAAGTACTCTACTTGAAGTAAGTTTAAAGTAGCGTAAAGTAGCGCCAAGTAGCGTAAAGTAGCACAAAGTAGCGCAAAGTACTTGAAGTACAAAAGTCTGCCGTTTCCCCCTAGATCGATCTGCATCTTCTAATCACAGAAATACCTTATATCTAAGGTAGTCACAATAAAGATTTCTAGTGATCTTCGTAGATCTTTCATATTTGTTTCAGGATGCAGAATCATGGGTTCCGTTGTGCTTCCGGTTTGTCCCATCAGTATCCTTTGCTTTTCCGTTTTGGATGTGAAGGTTTCTACTGGCATTCCTGATTTCCTCCTCCCTGTTCTTCTAGGATTATTGCATGTTCCTTAGAGTTTCGGATGACTGGGTTTGCGAGGAAGTTAAAGATTCAGGGTACTGTTTTTTTCCGGATGTAATTAATACTGCTTCCACTTCCTATTGTTTTTCCTGCAGGATCCGGAGGGAAATCATTGGAGATAAGTCGTTTCTAGACCGGCTCCGAAAGGACCTGGAGACCGGAATCATTGACCTGGAAAAATAAATTGTTGAGATATCCCAGGTCGAACAGTCCGGCCTGGAAACGGCCGGTTCCGGGTAGTTCCATTGATTTTGTGGAATCAGTATTCCG
>OENM01000046.1:27442-72683 GCA_900239745.1 Rotaria magnacalcarata
TTTCTGGTGATTTCCGGTCTATTCCTGCCGGAAAGCACCGGAACTTGGCAGGAATCTACCGGAAAAGTTCGGTCGTATTTTTGACCGGAATACTGCTTCCATGTTACAGCATATTTCCCGTGTTTTCCTGCAGGATATGGTGATTTTCCCGCATATTTCCTGGAGTATCCTACGAGATCTGGTGGCCGGAATGTTCGACGTGGATACAATATAACAGGTCCAAAGTTATTTGGTATCTTACGAATTTACAACAATCATTTGGATAAAAACATAAGCCTGAACGTATCTTTCAGGAGAAACAAAAATATTCTTTCTCCTACAAAACGTCCGTATAAGACGAAAAAATAATAATGAATATCTCCTAGTATTTTATCAATTTCTCCTTGGAAAGGGTGAAACGGTTCAACCATTTCTCCTTGAAATATTACCATTTCTACTGGAATAGAACCGTTTCTGGTTGAGTTTTGCCTGAGAGTCGAAAAGGAGATGATTCATGTGTCTCTGTTTTCGGTGAAGTTCTACTGAGAAAGGAATGTGTTCCTGATGAAGTGTTTCTTCCTGACTTTTTGTGGGTAAACGATTTCTGCTGTAAATGGAACAGTTTCTCGATTTTGTGACATGCTGTCCAGTCCTCCAATGAATTAGTAACATTCTGGAAATTCATCGTTACATCATATTTAAATAAATATTATCTATAGTACATTCAATAAGAGAATAATTGCATTTTTCTTTTAGATTTTGTCTTGAATAGATCAGTCTTTCTTTTTTTTTGAACTATTATTATTTCCATTTTTTGTATTATATTTTATCACACATTACTAATACCAACATGTCTACAACACCAAACATAAAACAAAGGAATTACAAAGAGAAGAAAAGAACTTTGACGTGCATATAACAAAGCTTCTTCATGTTTTTTTTTTTGTTTGCGATTATTGAACACAATAGGAATCATATGTAGAATGTTGCTTTGTTTGTGCAATTTTTGACTATAAAAAAAAGGTCAAAGAAAAAATGAAGCGAAATGAATTTTATCATAGTTGAGTACAGCGTGTACATGTACATATATCTGTATATACATATTAGTTTGCAACCAATTCGAGAAATACAAGTTGATCAACAAGAAAGCAGTCACTGGGTTTTTTAACAAATGCTGTAAGACCTTGAGTAATTTTTGAATCATCTAATGTTAGATCTGTTCGTTGTGCACTACGTTGTTTTATTAAATAGTTGTGAACTTTTTCAAATGTTTCTTCACCTAGTTCTTCAATTGCTTTACTACAGAGGAAAAAAATAAACAAATTTTGCCAATGAAAAGATTACGATTAGTAGAAGTTTAGTTACGTTCGTAGTGAAGTAATTTTTCTATTTTTTGCAAGTGGACCATATGCATCTCGAATTGGATTATCTTTTAATGTAGAATTATTTTCATCGATTGTTCGATTTGATAAAGTTCTTTGTTTCGTTGCACCAGCAATTGTTCTTGAGGATGTTATATACCTCGATGGTCTTATTTGATTAGCCGTAAAACGTTCGTCAATTGTTCGACTCAATGAATTCATTGTTGAACTTTTTGATGCAGACATTACTCGACGTCTGTCGTTTTTTCTTTCTTGACCGTTAAAACTACGACAAACTTGCTCGTAGAATTCTTTTTCATGTTGTTCACGTGTTGGACTAAAATCATCTTCTTTTTCAAAATCATTATACGCTTCATAATATTGATTTGTTAAAGTTGGATCAATGGGTAAACCGTCTTCATCACCAAATTGGTCAGCTATTTGTCTGTAAGTTCCACGCATAGGTGTTATTGGTCTATCATCAGTGGTTTTAGTACGAAGAGATTTATTGAAATTATTTAAACGATCTGCAGGCGAACGAACAGCATAAGTTTCGTCATTGGTGTATTGATTAGGTTCTGAAAAAAGAAACGAGAAATATCAGTTAGGAATTTGATGTTTTATGATTGCACTGAAAATAGTTTTGTAGTTATTGAATTATTTTCAAGTAAATGAAAGAATTAGATAGTTTGATAGATAGCTTTCAGGATCAGTTATAACAGTTAGTTGAAGCACTTTACATCTACGTTCGAAAGCAAAATTCATAGTTTTGATTGATTCTATAAGATCTCTTGGTGAGAAATCGAATTTTTAATCGTCTTCACGAATAAAAGACACCGAAAAAACTGCAAATGACGTTAAAATCTCATGATTTTATTCGATTTCGATTAAGTCAATTGTCTGACAGTGTCATTTATAATAAAGAACTTTTCACAAATAACTTGTATATTACTAATATCAAAGAATGACACTTCAAAATTAATACAAAAAAGATGTGCAACTGAAGTCACTGTCAAACTAGAAGTCACACATACCGGTATACCGTGCATCCAACACGTAAAGGAAATCTCTGTTGACCAATTAGTCGATTTCGAAGCTAATCTCGATCGATACTAAAGATTTCTCAAAATAAATTAGTCTTCTTTCTTTCTCTCGAAATTAATAAAATACATTTTTTAGTTATCAAAAAAATAATTTCAATTCTTTTCATAAGTGCTAGATACATTCTCGGTCTTCGTTGAGTGTTTTCCTATATTAACTTACTACGATTATGACTATTATATGTTTGTGCTAATTTTGAACGTGCTTGCTCTTTGTTATTATCAATAATACTTGGAGATGGCCATGGTTGTTTCATCTGTATTCATAAATAGTGATTGATTTTTCAAAGCAAAACCCTGATAAACTTACTGATCCAGAAATAGTACTGTCACGCATCATTTGTCGACTTTGAGCAGCTTGCAATGTTTGCGATCGAACCGCTTGACTAAACAAATCATTGAACAATCGTCTGTTAACAAAGTCAAAGCTATTCTTTCTAAATATACTAACGTAAATTCTTTAGCACGAGCGTCAGCTTGATGTAACTTTCGTTCAATCATTGTTTGCTTAGCTGTTTTTTGTGTCATTCCTTCTTTTAAAGTCTGTTGTTGTTGTTGTTGTTCTTCGTCGTCGTCTTCTTCTTCTTCAGTTTTTAAATTGCATTTATAGAATGTATTATTTCCAAGTTGTACATCATTATCATCGTCAACATCTTCAACTTTAATAGTATGATTTGGACTAGATAATGACCAATTTTGCTTTTGCATTTCACCATAATTTATTGGACTTTGTCTAGAAAAAAAGAGTTCATCAAGAAACCAAATTCGACACCGAAGAATAGCCTATACGAACAATCGAGTATGAATATCTTTTAAACGACGATTGCCACTGATTGTTGTTTCTAATGGAGCATTCATTTGAATTCTCTAAAAGACAGTTTCAATAATCACTGATTTATTGTTCTTTAGTTAATTAATATACTTGACGATGCTGAAGAATAAATGTACTTTGTAGTAATTCAGCAGCACTAGGACGTTGTTTTGGATCTTTGGCAAACATTCTAATAGAATAGAAAGAAAAAGAACATAATGTGCATATTCTATATTTTTTAACTTTGCTCGAAATCTTATATGGAAAACGTCGTCACATACGATTCGTTATACATAATGATATTTATGAAAAACTAGAGGTTAACTACAATATGAACAGCCTCTAGGGATCTTAGAATGCTCATTAAGTGTCAACTTAAAAAGATAAGGTTTCCTGTGTAAATAGAATATTTAAAATCACTTTGGTAACCCCTTAGAAAACGATGAAAAACTTGTGTTTTCGAGGTTTAATATGCCGAAACTTGACAAAGAACTGTTAAATGCCTTTAAAAATCTTCTTGGAACGTCTCTTCACGTATAATATACATCCTGTTGATTACGATTCAAAGCGTACATTTAATAAATAATCCCTCATAGATTGAAAACTAGGTATATCAATGAATTTTTCTGAAATTTCATCACAACTCGAATGTTACTATATTTAAAGCAAAACTTTAAACTGATTTTTTAATATTCTTATTTATAGACCTTCACAATTCGATGGTTCAATAACTCAGGAATTTCTTTTTTTTTGAACAAAAAAAGAAAAGCAAAGAGAGTGATAATCTTTACTAACTTTTTCGATAAATCATTCAGTTCTTTTGAGTATGTTTTTGGCAATTCAGGTGGTTGTCCTTCTACTACTTTATAAATAACATTCATCAAGCCTTTACCATCAAAAGCATGTTGATAAGTACACATTTCATATAATAAACAACCAACTGACCTAAGAAGGAAAAAACAAATACTCTGATATTGATTAATTATAAAAACCGGTGAATCTTACCAAATATCTGATTTAGATTCATATCCATCATGTTTCATTACTTCAGGTGACATATAATATCTACATGAATAAAAAATAAAATAAAGCAATGCATTACAGTTCTGTCCTGATTTTCAGAATAGAAAACCATACGGTGTTCCAGTGAATGTACTTGCAACATCCATAGTTCCAACTAAAATTCGACTGATACCAAAATCACCAATTTTAACTTTGTTCGATTTGAGAAATATATTTCTTGCTTTTAAATCTCGATGTAATATTCTAGATTTATGCATATATTGTACTGCAATTAATATTTGTATAAGCCATTCAACAGCTTGATCTTCTTCCAATGTGCGATTTTCTTTTTGTAATTGTTTAAATCGTTGATCAAGATCGCCACCTTCACAAAATTCCGTTACAATACATAAATAATCATTTTCAAGAAAACTTTCATAGAACTAGAATAATAGAGTTAAATAAATTGCTAGAAATTTTTGAAGATACTAACAATTAAACAATTGAAAAGCTTTCATTTATTTTCTTTATGATTTGATAAGAACCCATCAAATATAAACATGATTTTTATTTCGATGAAAGAGTACTTTTGTTGGAAATGCTATGAGAAAATTCAACTGACTAATAAAACTGAATTCATGAGTAACCAGTACATGTTTTCGTCAAAAGTTCGCTATTACAATTATATGAATTTCAAATTTATTTTCACAAATTCAATTAGAAATTCTGGAAGGATTCTCTTATTATAATTGAGAGAATTGTGTTTTCTAGTTGAGAAAACAAAGAATTTCTTTATCGTCCGGTAGCATTAGTCAATCAAAATAAGGAAATGCGGGAATGGATTTCCTACTAAAGACCAATGTATACAGAGAACTGTAAGTGAAACTCTAGAAAAATGCATTTACGGATGATGTTATCAAAAGAGAAGAAAATACAATTCACTAGAAGAACGAACTAGATCTCTTTATACTATTCAATTTACTTACTAACTTATTTTTAACAATATTCAATTAGAACTTTTCTACTGAGTTATTCAGTTAGAATCTAAATAGTATGTTTTATGAGAGTTTTGAATGTATCAGATGAAACACTATACACCTGTTTCAAAGTGTATTTAGCTAAAAGAATGATTTAGACAATTCATTTGTAAATGTTTTCTTCAAATCATAAAAAAATATAAATAATATTTATTCACGTGTAGAATTCTTGTCGTCTTACTTTAACAATATATTCGTTATGTAAATTTGATAGTAGTTCAGCTTCACGAACAGAATCAACTGTTTGATCAGCATCCATTTCACCTAGTCGAACAACCTTGAGTACTTTTCTAGAAAATAGGAAACCGTTATTTTTCCGAAGAAGAAATGAAACATTTCTCTTACGGTTCATTGCGTACTTCAAGATCAGTAACAAGATAAGCTGTACCGAAATTTCCTGCTCCTAATTTTTTGACAATTTTATAACGTTTTTTAAATATTTGTGGCTCCTCATTCTCAGTCATATTTATAAAAAATCTAAAATACAAAAAAAAAACAAGAGATTTATTATACTATCAAAAATTAAATGTATCGAAAAATAAAATTCAGGATGCTTCTGTTCGTTCGTTCAACTCATTTAAACATTCATGAAGAACAAGTTCATTTATTAATGTACATGCATGCGAATCGGAACTTAATGCATGAAGACCCGATATAATAATATCATCTGTTCGAGTTGAATCTTCAGATTGTTTTTTATGTTGATTGTGTAAATAATTATGAATGCGAGTAAAATTTTCTAAACCAACTAATTCTATCGCTTTACTAAACAACAAAAATTATTGATTCATTTTTTAAAACTAAATTCAAAAAGAATTTATCTTCTATTAATTAACCTTCGATAGTAATCAGTTTTCATTTGTTTTGCTGTTGCATTAAAAGGATCCAAATTATTATCCGCACCTTGAATATCTTCTAAAAAAAAATAAAAATCAGTATTTGATCAAAGTATATACGTTGAATTTTAATTTACCTGTTGAACTGCTTTCAAAACAATCAATAGAATCTGTAGATGATGCTGAATGAATTGGTGACGATGGAACTCGTAATGCATTATGAATATGCTTATTTATAATTGGGCTATTACTAAATGAACGTACCAGTGCTGGATGTGATTCTTCTAAAGAAGAAAATTACTTTTAACTTTGATCAATGAATCAATATGCATATGTACATCAGATCTTTGTATACAAAAAAATAAATTAAAACGATATTGGAAAGATCTTGTGAAAAAATCAAGATACAGAACAGGTAAAATTCTGATTGTATAAGTATTAGAGTTAGTTTATAATGGATGAGATATAGGAAACTACACTCAATGATTTTGTATGAATATCGAGTCCTATTGAAAATATGATAGATTGTAGTCAGATAATTTTTTCTAAATATGTATGTCAACTCTGTATGTTCATCTTTGTTAAGTACGAATGCTATCGTTCAATAGACTCAAATTACTTGTTTCAAGATCAGGAGTCGAAGATTGAGTAGTTAGTTTTTGTACATGACTTGCTTTTATTTCAATCTAAATTAATATAAAATAAAATGTGTTTTGCAAATGTTGTTTTTTTGACATACCTTACTAAATTCATCCAATAATTCTGATGCTTTCATTCGTTTTTCTGGATCCTTTGATAGCATTCTAATTACACGAAAATAAATTCACAGACATAACAATAACTTCTTCTCGACTATTTACTGTAAATAAATTTGTTGTACTTTTAGTGGAAATCGTTCCGGTAATGCCGGTGCAGATTCTCGAAGTATTGCATCCATTGTTTGTATAATATTTGATCGTTCAAAAGCACGTTTACATACACTTAATTCATATAGAACACAACCTAATGACCTGAAATAAAAATCAATGACAGTAAAAAAACAAAATTTCTTTCACTCGTTTTATTTACCAAATATCTGATTTCATATTATATCCATCGTATCTTAATGTTTCCGGACTCATATAATATGGTGTACCAATAAATGTTGATGCTTTATCTAATGTATTAATCATTAGACGTGATATACCAAAATCGCCAAGTTTAATGCAGTTTCGTTTTAAAAAAATATTACTAGTTTTAATGTCTCGATGTAGAATTTTTCTGGAATGAAGAAAATTTATAGCTGATAAAAGTTGCATGAATAAATCAATAACTTGATCCATTTGTAAACGACTACGTTGTTTACGTAATGATTTTAAGAATTGGTCAAGATCACCATCCTAGTTTGTGTTTAAAGAGGAAAGAAGTGAAAAATATTTTTGTTATTTCTCTCTATGTATATCAAATGATAATCTTACCTCACAATAGTCTGTGACAATGCAAAAATGCGACGCATCAACAAAACTATCATAAAATCGTACTATATTTGGATGACGAAGACGTGCTAATATTGATGCTTCATGCTCAGCATCTAAAGATTCATTTGGAGAAACATCACCGATAAATATTGCTTTCAAAACTTTTCTAAAATAAAAAGGTCATATGTAAATGTTTATTCACATGATCTTGTTTATTTAAGCATATACTTTTCATGTTTAGATTTCGTATCATGAACTAAATAAGCCGTACCAAAACTTCCTTGACCGAGTTTTTTTATCTGTTGATATCGATTAGCATACATGACCATTAGTCCAGTTTCTCCAGGTGTGCACATGATTTCCCTTGCATCAAAAGTGAAGATTCTCAAATGATTCACTTATAGCCGAGAAGAAAAAACTACTTAAACCTACTAATATAAAGTAATTGATGAAAGGAAGGCATTTTCGATGATGTTGTCTACTACGGACCCTTTCTTTCTATTCGACATAATTTCATATAGATGACACTTGTTGTTGATGAAGAATAAAAATAAAATGTTTGTATAATCGAACCTAAAAATAGAATATAATTATAGAGTATTTCCAGACGAAAGATACTCAAGAAATAATCTGCTTATTTAACAAATAAAGATCGTATTCAGTCAGAAATGTATACAAAATAATCAAGAATTATTGTAGCTTCTATTACTTTGTACGATATGAAAGGTAACATCGAGAGATTTAAGCTGTAATCAAAAGAAATTCTATTCTAATAGTCAAGTCATTTTAAAACACAGGAGTGTCAATGTGATAATACCTTTTATATAATATGATATCTGGTACTTTAGGAAGCCTACTCTTTATCGAAAGAACGTATACCGTGTATAACGAAATTTTCCTTTTTCAATGATGAACATTCAAATTTTCTGCATCATTTGAGAATTCAACAAAAGTTGTTTACATGAACTGTGAAGCTTAGATTTCAATATAGAACGAATCCTGGATGTAAATATCTGTACAATGTTATTCTCAAGCAAACAAATCGAAACGGTTCTTGAGATAATAAAAGATCTCAGCGAGACAGAAAAGGCTTCTGTGCTGAACTACAGATTTAGAATCGATTTGTTCAAGCATAAGAGTGTCAAATCGAAAAATTATGCGTGTATTGATTGAGTTCTTCTCGTCAATTGCTACTTATCATCAAAATATGATAGATTGTGATTGTAATGTCCAGTGACATCTGTCATCGCAGTTTACTCTCCTTCTCATTTCACAATGATTGCAAAAGAGTGGTGTAACAAAATGCTGGAGGTTCACTCTAATCATATGATCAAGACGCTCGAACCCATTGTGTACCACTGTTTTCTAGTTTCATCACAGTTGTGAAACAAATTTTCGAATATTTTATGAATAGATTTATTTCGTCAGATGTTTTTTACACGATCCAATTTGTGCATTTCATTGATGCATATGCTGATACTGTATTGAAAGGATTAATGCTCTAAGGTCTATTGAGACGTCATTGATGATTCAAGTATTCGATAATCAGGAAGAAAATATACGTATATCGTCCTACGATGGAGTAGTCCGAAGTCACCCGAAAAACGGAAGCAAGCAAACATGCAATTTATTATCCGAAAAAACAGTTGAAATTCATTATATCACAGGATAAAACAAGAGGAGACAAACGTAGCACAGTATGAAAAAATAGATGGATTTAATCAATTAATAATAATGATAGATGTTCCGTTCATAAGCTCATCTTTCACCTAGTATAAAATGTAAAAAAAGATGTTGATAAAAGTGAACGGAGAAATACCAAAGGGTTTACAATATAATATTATTTCGTATTTTTATTGATTCTTTACATCACCTATAGGAAATAGTTCTTTATTTCAATGTCAAATATTAATATTCTGAATAGAATGAAAACTAATAAAAAATATGCACCATATTGGAGGTATTCAATTTGAAGAATTGGCACACAATTTGGTTTATGAAATAAAGAAAATATTCACTTGGATATATCTCTACATTAGTCTCAGATAGAGGTCTATAATGGTGTATTCGCATACTTTCTTTTAGATAATTTCAATTGAAAAATATTTTCCATTGAAATATAAGTTTTAGTTTTTCTTCAATAATTCTCTAGTGTTTTTTGTATTTTTGTTTCGAAGTCAATGTTAATATCAATTTAGTTTTTTATTCCTATTCTGTAGTAAATACACTGCTCTAATTAAAAACTAACTGCGAGTCCTGATGTCATGGTGTTCTTTATAGATATATTGGAAGATTCACATAGATGTAGTGGACACAGTTCTAATACGCCTACTGTATATGACTGACAGTTGAATAAAGCACTGTGTCTCGCGGTGGTAGATCGGCAGGAAAATGTTAAGCGTGATCTCTATCACTTTCATTCATCAAAATTTTCGATAACAATTTCTAATTGAGAAATATTCACCAGTAGATATTTTACTGTAATTTTTTCTCTCTCTATTTGTTGTATTAGATTATGCTTATTTTACATTTCAACTACGACTGACATATGTAATTGTATAATAAAAAGTTTTATTCGAATATTTGAAGTCTTTTTAAATCTTAATCAGCATTTCAAATAGTGGAACTTTTATGTAAAATTCTTGCCTTATCATGAAATCTTCGTTAATTCAGTTTTGTTGTTACTGCGATTTTAGTCCATTAGTAAATCCTTGTATGAGTATATACTGTTTACGATGTGTGTAAAAATATGCATTATGCACAATTATTGTTTCTGCCTGGATATTTAATCTAAGACGTAGATGACGCTATCATCCGAATACCCACTCGAGTGCGTGTGTGTGTGTGTGTGTGTGGATCTCTCGCTGACTTACAGGCACTGCTTAGACATCGAAAGCAAGAGGCTCCATGCTGATTTCAAGTGTCAATACGTGTTGACACCAGAAAATAATCAGTAAACTATATAGCTTATTGAGAAAATTGCTTGTCAAAGGGGTCAAGTGAATTGTTTTCCACTTCTTTCAATCGAGGAGTCTCGTAATGTATTGATATTTTTGTTCGATAGTTTTTCTGTTTTTATCGAACACATACAAACTAAAGCAAGTTTAGTTCAATGTGGTCAGTGTTTTGGGTACACCGTTTTTCTTTAAGGTTGATATACTTGATATAGTAAAAATTTCGTCGAGGGAACATTATCAGGTTTTGGTAAATATTGGAGTTGATTTTGATTGGTTCATTTAACTAATGTAAGTAAGCCATCCATTTTTAAAGGATTATTATCCATCCTCGTTCACGAATATATCTATACACTAAGTTGTTTAGATCTTGCCTTGATTCAGATGTTTTGTTTTGTGCTTTCTTTCAAAAAGATTATTGATTGCTGCTTATCAACGAAAAAACTCTATTCATTTTAGATAAAATACCCGAATTGTATAATAATATGATGTTCTGTAATGCGTAGTACAAAATTTCGCAGAAAAAAATTCAAAAAAATATAATTCAAAAACGTCAATAGAATAGAAACAAAGGAATGCTGAAATTAGAAACAGTCTATTTTGAAATAATGACGAATTTCGATCTATTTTATATATATACGTATTTGGTATTGATTCATGTGCGTTTACTTATACTGAGTGCAAACCTATATATATATATCTGTTAACCAATTGATGCAGCCAAGAAAAACATGTTTTAATTTAAAAAAATGTTCTATTATGATTTGAACATATGTTTGTTTTTTTTAGAATCATCTATGATGTGATGTACTGTTAGACAAGATGCTTTATTTATTATTTTTATGGTCGATTTCTGATAAATGTGAATGCAGTAGTTAAATTAAAGAAAAAAAAATTCACTTTCAAGTTTTTGTAGACATGAAAGGTACAATTAATTTCCTGTTTTTTTTTTTAATATTTTGGTCCTATGAATGACAATAAGCTCTAATCCTTTTTGAGTATAATCAACTGAGTAGATTTAATTTTAGTTCCTACAGATGAATATGTATTTCTTTATAATCAAATAAAAATAAAAGATCAATCAAAAGGATCGCATGATACATCTGAAAATAAATTGAATTACTAATCACTATTTAGAAAATCAATTTCTTTAGGTTCCTACGGCTTTGATCAGTTGTAAGCTTTGACATTCTAAGAGAAATATTTTGTCTAAAAAATTTTTATATTTCAGATGAACTACATGAAAAACGTCAAATAATGCGTTTAACTCGACCATTTCTCAATCTATCGAATCATATTGAATATTATTCAAAATTTCAACCAACATCATTTACTCTAAAAAGTCTCATTGATTTTGGTTTGTTAAGAAAAAATATAAATTTATTCAAAATACTAAATATTTGAAATTTCTTTTTTGTCCTTGTAGCTCGTGATGCCGATATTAAACGATCATACAAATTTCTGCGTGTTGAATTATTGATACGATGGTCTCATATGCGTAAAGAAATGAACTATTTACCGCCAAAGTCAATAATAATGATAAACTTGAATGAAACTATTTTTCCGTCTTTTTTTCTTCTTCAAAGATTACTTGAAATGCCAAGTTTTGCATTAGCTAATTCATGGTATGATCAAAGTTATTCTGAAATACTTGAATTTAAAAATGTTGATCCAGATGCATCAACACTTCGCAAGTACTAGAATAACCTTATATTCTTCTTGTTTATCTAACTAGTAAAACAATAGATTTACAGAGGCATTAGTTGATATTCGAAAGCGTCATGTTGATGTCGTATCAACATTAGCTAAAGTTAGTTGATAATTGAATTGTTTATTCCTCATTTTTGGTCTTTTTTTGTTTTGGGCTAGGCATATATGGAATTTGAAAAAGTTAGCTCAAGTAATTCAATAGAAAAGAACCGAATACAATATTTCTATGATCGATTTTTTCTTAATCGAATTGGTGTAAGAACATTAATTTATCACCATAGTATGTTTCAATTTGATTTCAAATAAATAATTTACTATTAATAATTTTTAGCACTTCTATTTGGTGATGAATCGCCTCAACATTCGCAACAAGCAGGCATTATCGATCCATCTGTCGATATAGCTGCTGTTATTCAAGGTAAATTAATTTTTTCTCGTTATTCTTCTATTTAACCTCAATTGTATATGATGCACAATGAAATCTATAATGAATAAAGCTGTAGATATTACCTATTTCTTTTTAATTTTTCGAACAGAATGTTCGCTCATCACGTATGAATGTTGATATCATGTGATCGTTCTTTTATTTTATTATCAAGGTTAAAGAAAAACCTCGAGCAGGAAATATCTTTCACTACACACTGATTTAGGTACATCACATGTATCATTTTTTTCTCTTCTGTTTATATAGTAGTCCAGGGGTAGATACAAATGTGCAAAAGAAAAATAACGGTTCTTCATTTTTTTTCCTCGTTCAAAGAATAAAGAAAAAGACGAATGTTCTATGACTAGGAGCCGTATTATTCATTCTGCGTCCTGTCTTTTTTTCGAAAACATTTTATGAACTCAAAGTTCTTAATCAGACGAATCATTTTGCGATGTTTTTTTTTATTTTTTATTTCTACTATATATAGATGCGTATTCAATGGCAAAACAATTGTTTCAACAAGTTTCTTATCCGGTACCGAAAATAGAAATCCAATCTCATAGTTGTAAATATGAAGAAAAAAATCAATAAAAACGTTTTCGATTGAACTTGATATTTCTAGCTCAAGATCATAGCGCAAATCCTGTAACAATTATATATATTCCATCACATATATATCATATTGTTTTTGAGTTATTAAAAGTAATATATACTTTATTTGCAAATTCATAAAGATTTTATCTATTATATAATAGAATTCACTTCATGCAACTGTTGAACGATATGGTCTAGATGCTAAAGAATATCCACCTGTACGTGTACTTATTGTTAAAGGTGCTGAAGATCTAACAATACGAATCGACGATAGAGGTGGTAAGATAAATCATCTTCAGTTTTTTGTATATATATAAATTCTAATCGATTGTAATCCAAAAGTTTTATTCGTACTAGAAAAGAATAGTTATTGAGATTTTTCTCAAAGTATTGTCAAATGATTTTATGGATAACTAAAATAATATCCTGGAATTAAATTTTTGGTATGTGATTCGAGTGAAACTTGTGTGAATAGATGTGTTATGCTCATATATTAACATCTTCAATCGAAGGGTTTAAATAAAAATGCTTGCATTGATGATGTAACACACCCCACACCTTATAAACGTTCAACATGATTAGTTAATATATAACTCGCCGGTTGATTTGAATACATAACATGAAAAACTAATTGTAATCAAGCTTTCTCTTTTCTTTCTGTCGGTGTGCTCTCTATTTATAAATGGTTTGCCAATAATAGTAACAACAAAAGGTGTTAAGTATTCTTTGGTCTAAGCAGCTCTCGATTAGCTTAATATGAGTTTTCTCGATCTGTCTGTAGTATTTGATTTATTGTTTTTGTACATGTAAAGATTACTATAATACTTGTGTGGCATTAGAAGAATGCCATGCTGAGAATAGAAGGATATTATGCAAATTGAAATAATATTAAAAAACAAAAAAAATAGTTTTAATTAATAATTTCTCCATTATATTTGACTGTTTGGTTATACAACAAATATTACGACGAGATATTCTACGAAAAGATTATTCTAAGAGATAGATTTTGACAGCAATTTATAGTATAGAACAAAATAATAAGCTATTATTAGTTGTGATTTATGAGGTACCACTAGAACTATCCTACACCAATCATTGGAACTAGAATAGGATCTATAAACTTCTGGTTCAGGTTATGGTCATTTCATCTAG
Source organism: Rotaria magnacalcarata (assembly GCA_900239745.1). Taxonomy (NCBI): domain Eukaryota; kingdom Metazoa; phylum Rotifera; class Eurotatoria; order Philodinida; family Philodinidae; genus Rotaria; species Rotaria magnacalcarata. The sequence goes on from OENM01000046.1 coordinate 41,863, forward strand.
TTTGGAATCTGAAAATTAACTTATCAAGAGGTCTGATGACAATTTGCATATTTTGATAATATTAGTCGAAAACTGTGTTTCTTTGAGTCGATACAATTGCATGTTCAGGTAAATTTCATTTTAAGATTTATCTGTGATCGACGATTCTTTTTCGGTAATGCCACATCTCAATAAATCAACGTATTTTATTGATTAGAAACTTGAAAACATTCCTAGAAGTGATTCGATCTACATATAGATAAAATTGCTCGTGAGAACTCATTTATTTGTTTATCGTCTATGGATCTACAAATGAATTAAAAACTTAAGAGATGAACCTCGCCTAGTCTCAAAGATTCACGATAAACTAATGATATTAGACTATTTTTCTAATCTAGCCGACGACACATTTTGATATGAGTTGAAATGACAGTTGCTGGTTTAAATGGTTCTACCGTTAGTGGAAAAGATAAATAATAAATCAACGGACAATACACTCATCACATGTCTTGAATTAATGTTATACAATATAATAGCGTTATAATGTCATAATGAACTTATCAGCACTGATGGTATATCCCTCTATCTTATAATTATTACATTTCCTACTCAGAATAAGAATTTTTTATCTTTGAATCGCAAAAAAATAGTAGACATGTGACTTGCTTACGCATCAGTAGGCTCGTCTAGTATAATTTATGTCCTATTTTAGGAAAATAAGACTCGACTGTCGCTGTTGGTCTTTGATTAAACGTGTATATCTACCATTTTTTCTTACTCCGTACCACTAAACGAGTTATCAAAAGAAAGATGCCTGGAAGAGAAAAACAAAAAAGGAATAAAAGATGTAGTAGGATGATTAGCAATGCCGTTTCTTTAAATTATCTGCATGAATTCATTTATTTCCAACTATGGCTGATAGAATTAGTTGCCTTTTTTTAGAAAGCTATAAAATGTATCGAGCGACTTTTCTGAAATGTCCAATGATTTACTCTCGAAATTCATCTCTATTGACACCCAGACCGATGGTGTTATTCGACTATAAACATCTTCTTTCCTTCTAATAACAGCCAATTTTTTCTTTCTTCTTCCATCCGTTTATTTTGTTGCGCTAACCCATGTCACTCCGTGCGTTTTGGTGCGCGTCGAAACGTCACGTACATACGCGCATGGTGGCGCACGTATCGATGCCCATACCCGTACGCGCACCGAGCGTTACGCTTCTACGCGCTCCAAAACGCACGGAGTGACATGGGAACTAAACATTGCGTGACTCATACTATCTTCAAAAAAAATGTACGCCATCTTTGTCCTTCCTTGTCTTACTGCGCAAAACACATGCCACTTATCTGTTATATTCCATACATCAGAACTGACTGGTATTTATTTTAGTTGGTATATCACGTTCAAAATTATCACATTTATTTCATTATATGTATTCTACAGCGCCTAAATTTCTTTTAAATGGACATGAGCAAAATACAAAAAATATACCGATTGCTGGTCTTGGTTATGGTTTACCAATAGCACGTCTTTACGCTAGATATTTTCAAGGGAATCTTAGCATAGCATCAATAGAAAATCATGGCACATCAGCATATGTTTTACTTCAGGTAAACAAAGAATAAAGGTGTTAAGTCAATAGACATACATTTCTATTTCTATTTAATAGGGAACAGCAGAAAATGCCAGGTAAAAATGAAAATTCTTAGGAAAAAAACCGAAGGAAAATCAATTTCTTTTTTTTTAGTGAACGTTTACCAATATTTTGTAAATCGCGATATTCGTATACAACGAATAAAGGTTCCGATTGGACTTAGAAAAAGAAATTCTCAGAAACTTTTGTTCATTATTTTTTTATGTAAATAACTGTATGATATCATTTACGTTCATTTTCAGATATAGAAAATACAAAAAAACTCAAAAACTGTCGATGACGCCATTAGTTTCAGTCATTGTTGAAAAAATTAAATAAAATTTGACTAAAAATACGAGCAAAACAAACGGCTAAAGAATGCATTTAACTCGGTTATTACGTACACAACAACCATCGTTAACACATCTGATTGATCATTATGCTAAATTTCCACCCACGGGTTTAACCATGAAGAGAATTGTTGAATTTGGTATGTTCAATTTTTTTACTCGATATTTTATTTGCATAGGTTTCCGTTGTTTTATAAAATAAAAAATAGCACGTGAAGGCGATGCAAAACAATCATATTTATTTCTTCGAAACGAATTACCCGTTCGACTTGCTTCGATGATGAAAGAAATGGGACATTTACCACCACGGCTACTTGATACGCCAAGTGTTAAAACAGTGAATGGCTGGTATGGAACTAGTTTACATGAATTAGATTCATTTAAACAATTAGCAGCAAATCTTGAAACTGTAAAAAAGTAAAGAAATGATAATAAAAATAAAAGCAAAGTGTATTAATTGATGTATCCACTTTATTGAATTTGTAGATTTACTGAAGTTTTACAAAATATACGTAAAAGACATTCAACTGTTATTGAAACATTAGCACAAGTAATCGATTCGGTTTTTTTCCCATTGTAATTCGATGATGATGTTTTGCTTTTCTTCTAGGGTTATATGGAATTTTCTGATGTGGGACCGGTTAAAGAATATGAAGAATCACAGATCCAATATTTTTTGAATCGATTTTATTTATCTCGAATCTCAATACGACTACTTATTTATCAGCATAGTATGTTTAATGATTTGTTTTTAAATTACATCGAGTTAACGAGAATAATCTCAGTCGATCATGTTTTTATTTTAATAAAATCATTGTTTGTATTATTAGAGAAACTCAGGGACATGTCATAAATAAGATTTATTGAGTTAAATGAAGAAACAATGAGAAATTTTTACAATTAAGAAATATTAGATATGTTTTTGAAAGGTAGAAGTATTCTCAATAAAACTATTTGCTACAGCTTGATAATGCTGTGAAATGTTTTTATTTAAAATTTTTAATATAGCGATGTGTTTTGGTGAAGAAGTACCTGTACATCCTACGCATCTCGGTTTTGTTGATCCGAATTGCTTTGTCGAAGATATAATTAAGGGTAACAATGAAGAAATAATGAAAATTCAATGAAAATTTGATTTTGTTTAAGATGCATTTGAGAATGCTCAATTTCTATGTGAAGGTTACTACTCGGCAGCTCCTGCGCTAGAAATTCGTAGGATAAATGGTATTTATTGCATTTCTTGAATGAAAAATTATTCAATTATTGCTTTTCATATCATATTTCTAGCCATAGATCCTGAAGAACCAATAGCAATACCTTATGTACCATCACATCTATATCATATTATGTTCGAGTTATTTAAGGTTAGTTCAAATTAATTTTTGCATTTAAAATGATAATTTGTTATTATTTTTCTTCTACTACAGAATTCGATGCGTGCAACTATTGAATATTTAGAAAGTAAAAAATCAAACAGTTCATTACCTTCTATTGTGGTTCGTAATTTAGAAGATAATTTAAAATGATTTTGTTCAATTTTACCATAGGTTGATGTGGTAAAAGCAAAAGAAGATTTAACTATTCGTATTAGGTAAAAAGGAGAGTTAATATTTTCTTTACATCATCATCATTTATAGTGATCGTGGTGGTGGTATTCCACGGTCGAAAGCAGATAAAATATTTCGTTATATGTATTCAACTGCACCAAGACCTGTATCCTTAACTGACACTCAACATTCAGGTCCAACACCACTGGCTGGTTTTGGTTATGGTCTTCCAATTGTAAGTTTTACAGTGCTGATTCAAAAAAAAGGGAGTGTGGATTACAGTGCAAAATATTTAACTCAAGTCCAAAGAGTCATCTAAATAGCAGCAGTGTCATTATTGCAAAATTCTAGAATTCTAGCAAAAATTCTCAAATCATCATATTTATAATTAACTTTTACACTTAACGACCCAGGTCGAATAGTACGGTCCGTATGCGGACATTGACGGTTACTTTACGACTATTTTACGGGCGAAAGTTTGCCGTAATATCTGGCGCAGTAATACGGACCGTATTATCATGAGAGTACGGAGCACAGACAGCCGTAAACCATGAAAATTCAGTCCCGTTTACGGTGCCGTATTACTGCGCCAGGTATTACGGGCAAATACGGCCTATTTACTGCCGTAAATATACCGTTTTGACATCGTTTACCATCAATAAACAGACTGTAAACGAGTCCGTTTTGATCAACCTGGGGACCTTATCTTCCACGATTCTTGTATCATTGAACTTTCGGAATTTGACTTCATTCGGATCATCTCAAGAATGATGGAATTATCAGAATAATCAGAAGTTTAGAATTACTAGAATAATCAGAATAATAGAATTATCAGAATTTTAGAACAATCAGAATTTTAGAATTACTAGAATAATCAGAATAATAGAATTATCGGAAGAATCAGAATTATTAGAATTATCGGAATTTTGGAATAATCAGAATTATTGGAATTTTGGAATAATCTGAACTTTAGAATAATCAGAATTTTAGAATTGTCGGAATAATAGAATTATCAGAATTTTAGAATAATCAGAATAATAGAATTATCGGAATGTAAAATTCCAATAATTCTAAAATTCTGATAATTCTATTATTCCGATAATTCTAAAATTCTGATTATTCCAAAATTCCGCATATATGTCGAACTTGAAACTTGAATTCAACTGAAGCTTCAACTTTCAAGTTTAGAACTTGAAACTTGAATTTTCAGCTTTCAGCCTTCAACCTTCAAGTTTCAACCTTCAACTTGCAACTTTCAACGTATGGCGATATATGTGTGAGTCACCATTCTTCAGAATGCTATTGGTTTAAACGTTGAAAATTGAAATTTTCAATTGAACTCGAGTTTCAAGTTGGACATATATGGCTCCGCATAGCACCAATGCATGGAAAATTCACTTTTTTACCCACATTTGTCACTTCAGCTCTCCTAACTATATAACACCACACGTCTGGAATTTACTACTAAAACACGTCTTGGCAAGACGTTGCCATATTCATAGTTTCGACGTACTTCATGAAAATTTATCTCAGACTAACTACGGCGAAGGGTCTGGGTGCCGCGAAGGGTTGGAAACAACGTCTACATACATACATAACATCTCGAGTGTGGGTGCCTCGAAAGGGTGGAAACAACGTCTGCACACATACATAACATCTCAAGTGTGGGTACCTCGAAAGGGTGGAAACAACGTCTACACAAATACATAACATCTCAAGTGTGGATGCCTCGAAAGGGTGGAATGGCCTCTATAGGTACCAGTAGTTTCGAACTAGAAAATTGAAACTTCAAGGTTGAAAGTTGAAGTTTCCGTTGAATTCAACTTTCAACTTCGACAGTACTGGATGATTCTATTATTCCGATAATTCTAAAATTCTGATTATTCTAAAGCTTAGATTATTCCAAAATTCCGATAATTCTAAAATTCTGATAATTCTATTATTCCGATATTTCTAAAATTCCAATAATTCTTTTATTCTTGAGATGATGCAAATGAGGTCAGAATTCCGAAACTTCAATGATTCAAGAACCGTGAAAGATAAGTTCGTTAAGTGTAAAAGTTGATTATAAATATGATGATTTGAGAATTTTACTAGAATTCTAGAATTTTGGAATAATGACAGGACTCTACTAAAAACAGCGAAATGTGTCATAGCATTGCTAAAAATTATAATTTTTGCTATAATTTGTAAGTAGAAAAAAACATAGGAAATCTGACAGATTTTCGAGAAATATTGTTCGTATTATTATTATAGTAGATCTAATCAATTCTAATTTGCAGCACGCATCAGACAGAAATATTATTTAGTTTTATATTAAATATTTGGTATTCTAGAATAAACAACTAAGAAAATAGATCGTTCTTATATTTTGCCTATGAATGCTGTTTGAAAATAAAACAAAATTTAGTTTTCTTTATTTTTTCTAGAGTCGACTTTATGCTCGGTATTTTAATGGCGATTTAGAGATTCATTCAGTTGATGGACATGGCACTGATGCATATGTATATCTTCAAGTATGAATTAAAAATAAAAACTGAAGAATGCTTAATTTTTAAATATAAATATGTTCTCTCATATTATTAGGCTGTCGAAGATCAAGCCAGTGAATGGTTACCAATATGTAATCGTGCAGCATATGAGTATTATGCATCACGCAAATATCAATCAGATTGGACAAAGAAGAAATAAGATACAATATGAACATTTTTTAATTTGAACAGAAACAACATTGGTTTATTTTACTTTATCGTTTATTTCTTTGATATTGACCCTGTAGTTTTGCACAGAAGAGAAAAGAAAAAGAAAGAAAAACAATAGTCACAATTAGAGTTGTTCGATTGATGGCCTACTATTCTCCATGTATTTTCTTGACAGAGAAGTATTTTGCTTTGTTTCCTATAGTCTTGTCTTATTTTCTGTCTCTTCATATAAACATATTTTCTTTAAGAGAACGGTGCTGTTTATTTACTATTGTTTCTGATTATCACTATTTTGTTTTTCTTTCACCTTTCTTTGTATATTTCACTGGTACAAGATTTTTTTGCTCTCTTTTTAGATTGTGTAAAACAGTGAAATATAATAAAAAAAAAGTCAAAAACTGTTTTTTTGCGTTTCAATATTGCTTTTATTTGTCATAGTCATGATAACGATTTCAATTTCAACCGTTTTTGACTGGAACAGCTACGATGATGTTATTTAGATTTTAGCTGTTTTTCCTCTCTCTCTCTCTCTCTCTCTCTCTCCAACGGAAGAATTAGTAATTTAAACAGGAGATTCAATGATCCCTTTTGAAAAAGTTATGAATAATCCGATTGACATTCTTTTTATTTAGTATGAATTTTTGATCGATCTTTGATAAAATCAATAAAAAAAAGGAGTTAAATACGATGGAAATAGAAGATTATGAGATGACTGTTTGTTAAGAAGAATACATTTGTTTGATTGCTAATGATAAATGGATGGATAGCGGCGTTAGATTTTCTTGATCATTATACCGAATCAAGTAGAGTAATTAGACATGATGCTGACGATATTCTGTCAGGTCGAATAGAATCAATTGATACAGAGTGTGATGAAATTTTATTTTTAATTACCCTTGATAGTTTTGATGACAATAGTAATGATGATGATGACAAGTTTACGATAGTATAATTAGAGGAGAGCTTGACGTGATAATTGACGGACGCTACGAGAAATATGAATACTAGTCGTATAAGTGATTGCTAAATGAATTGATAATCGATGTTTACTTTCTGATATTTTCGTGTGAGACTCTTACATTTTATCTTAGCCTATTAAACATTGTTTNTATGGTCAATATATATTGACATTGATTCGAGTTTATATTGTTGTTTCGTCATTCTTTCTCACTCATTTTTATATATTCTGATCAATTAGCTAATGTAAATGATGCACAGATTATATGTATATATATATTTTTTTTTCTTTTTTCTTTTTTTGAAATGCTAATACATAAATATTTATGTTTTGAATAAAGTTAGAGATAGAAAAACAAACGAACTCTTCATACTATCAATTAGAGAACAATACATTTACCACTCCGAGGTTTACGAAAATGTTTCTGTGAATCTGATTGATTCTTTGATGGCAAATTACTTAACATTCGTGCTTTGCTAGTAGATGCATTTTCATGTGTAGTATGTTTGGTTTGTGATCGACTAGAAGCAATATTCGGTGATCGATTAATTTGTCGAACCAGGTCAAAAAATATCTATAGAAACGAAACTATTGCTAAATATTCGAGAAAATCTTTTATTTTACTTCATTAACATTTGCACGATCCTTAGCAGATGTTTCAAGAAAACTACTTTTCCATTTTCTTGCTAATGCTTGACCAACTTCACGGCCAACAACTCTTTCGTCTTCTAAATCACTTTTATTTCCTACGAGTATAAGTGGTGGTTGGCCCTTGATTTTCGAAAAAAAACAAAATTTTAATAATAAATAATTTGCTTTTTAAACTTACATGAAGTTCAGTATCTTTAATACGCATGATTCGACCATAGAATTCATTTAAATCATTAAATGTTGCTTGAGATGTTATTGAATAGACAAGAACAAAACCTTGCCCATTTTTAACATATAAATCTCTCATAGCAGAAAATTCTTCCTAGTAAAATTAAACAAGAAAACTAGCGAATACCAAAAGTTTATTTTGTATTAACTGACAGTTCCTGCTGTATCAAGTATCTCAAGTGAATATTGTTTTTCATCGATTTCGACTGTCTAAAAAAGTACTCGTGTTGTAAAACTAAGTGAAACACATAACAAATTGTACTTTTTTATAGACATCCTCAATTGTTGGATCATATTTTGGCATAAAGATGCCTTGAACAAATTGCATTGTCTATAAAATAGAAGAAAATAACAACAATTAGTTAATAAGAAGTAAATCATTTGTTACCAAACAAGACTTTCCAACACCGCCAGAACCAAAGACACATAGTTTGTACTCGGATATCGGCATAATTGAATATTATGCTACTTACCAAAAAAAAAGAGAAATCTTGCGGAAAACAAAATGTATCAAAATACTAAAGTATTTTTAGTAAACGATGTCAACAGTTATATGCTTCGTTTCTCTAGAATTATCTGTGCTTCTTATTCTTTGTAAAATATGCGCTCTATGACGTTGAATTATATATGAATATGATTATATATGTATCATCGCGAAAAAAAAGAATGTCTACACTCTTATAGCCAAACGAATACTCAGTATGAGCAAGGATAAGAAAAAACGAAAAGAAAATCAAGCATGACTTATGTGACTCATTATTATCGAAGACATTTACAAAATACGTATGCAATTTTTCTGTTTCTTATTTCTATTTATTATAATTATCATCACTAATCATCAATTGTAGAACTAGATAATTAGTAATCTTCGTCTTGTTTTGTTCTTTTATAACAAGAGGCAACATCCGGTCTGTTTCTCGTTCAGTTGACCTGTCGAATTTGATGTTGCTGATTCTATATGAATTTCCACACGTTCATCCGATAGATCGGTATTATTTTTTGAAGGTTTGCTTGGTCGTGATGCTTGAGTTTTACGGTTTATTTGTCGAACTAAATCATAAAAAACCTTAAAAATATAAAATAAGATTTTACTAAGTTTGCCTGTAAAAAAAAACATCAACAATCGATATTCTCTTACTTCTGTAATATTTGCTCGATCTTTGGCTGATGTTTCAAGAAAAGTGCAATTCCATTTGCTTGCTAATGCTTGACCAGCTTCACGAGTAATAACTCTTTCATGTTCTAAATCAACTTTATTTCCCACTAGAACAATAGCTGGTCGACCCTATAAATTTAACAGATATTATTTAAATAATACGAGTTATCCGAAATTTGCTTTTCTTTCTAATTTACATGAGTATCGATATCTTTCACAGACACTATTCGATCATAATATCCACTGATATCATTGAATGTTGCTTGAGACGTTATTGAATAGACAAGTAGAAATCCATGAGAATCTTTAACATACATATCTTTCATAGCAGAAAACTCATCCTAAAATATATCCATAGAGAAAGGAAAACAAAAAATTGAAAAAAGAAATATTTGTTTTTCTTATCAGTTTACTGTTCCAGCGGTATCAAGAATTTCTATTGAATATCGTTTTTCATCAACTTCAATCGTCTGAATAAATATAAATATAATAAAAGAAATAAACTATATTTTAGATTCTACTATTTTATAAACATCTTCGATTGTTGGATCATATTTTGGCATGAATATACCTTGAACGAATTGCATTGTCTGTAAGAATATACGATAAAAACTAGTCAATAAGAAATTATGAATAATTATTATTGTGTTTGTACCAAACATGACTTGCCAACACCACCAGAACCAAAAACACATACTACATAATCGGACATCAATGATTTTACAATATTCAAGTATTTGTTTTCTTTTTAGTAATTGAATTAAATTAAACAGTGCTAAAAGTGTCGAGAATTTTTATGTTGTTGTTTGCTTTGTTTAATAGCTACCGTCTATCTTGTCTTTATTATCAACAGCGTTGTCTTCTTTATAATAGAAAAAAGAAGATAGATATTTAGTCATTGATAATGTTTTAGAAGACGCTAGAAAATTGGTAGACTAAGAATTGTTTGATGATAACAACATAATATATGAATATTGAATAGGATATTATCAATATTTCGTTTGTTTCATGAAAATAAATCTTGAAATATTTTTTCATATCTATTATCTAAAGAATTGATTTTATTTCAATGTTTTAACTAAGTCTTCTCTTTCGAAATGACGAATAGATAGATATTTATGAAAGTATTTAACACTTATGCTAGATAAAAAAATTGAATCTTCTTTTTCAATATATCTGCCTATGAATTATCTAAAAAAACTAGTATATATTGTAACTGATGTAAATAACAACAAACATTTCATAAGACACGAGTCATTCGAACAGTCCAAAATAAATAATCTTTTAATCGAGGATTATGTTAGCTTTTTTTAAATGTATTTCATTGCTATTTTACTTTTACCTTGTTGAAAAAATTGACTTGATTGCATTGAATTACATAGTCGAGTTTTATTTCAATATGAACTATTTTAATCACGAAAAATATTTGATGATAGAAGAGAAAACTTTCTCTTAAGTCGATTGTTATATAATTTATGGATGCAAGATTTTACACATTAATGTATTGAAATAATTATTTTGATATCGATAGTTAATTTCGTACTCAAAACACTAGTTTATTCTACTCTCAATATATGGAAGATATTGTTCTAATAAATTGAAATGATAGTTTCAACAGAGCGATGTGAGAAACCTCATGTTCATGAAATTACACAATAGTTTGGTTAAAATAACTTGGGCTCCTCTCTATAAGCCCCAGTGATTAGCCATCGAATAGTCAAGCTTAGTATGCATTGAATTATTCAATTTTAAGCGAATTCGTACATTTTCTCAATTTAGTAAAAGTAACATCGAACGAAATGCCTTAACATACATATATATATATGTATAATCAAAACCAAATATCTAACCAAAAGTATTGTTTCTTTTAAACTGTTTATTTGAAACATGTCTCGGGATTTGATTGATCACATTTACACCCATGAATAAACTATATAATTTTGTATAACATCAAAAGGGAAATCTACTCAAAAACAAAATTAAGCAAACAAATAACAAAGGAAATATAATCAAAACACTAAAAGATCAAATCGCTTTGGGACATTCAGTGACTTACATGACTCATTCCTAGAATTCGATAATGACTAAGTATGATTCATACTGAGAGTTCTTTCTATTAGCTTAACAAACAATTTTTTCTGACTGATTCATTCAAAATGAGTCATATATATTTTTTATTACATATTTTCTATCTATAAGATAGATAATTATGAATGTATATCTATATATATATATATTTGTTTTCAGAACAGAAAATGAACGAGATTATTATTATCTATACACAGACATTAAAATGACAAAAGGGTTTAAAAAAAACATAATATCTGTTGTTTTTTTTCGTATTATTTCTCATAAAAGAATACAACAGTCTTTGAATTGATCACTTGTTCGACTAGGTCGACGCGATGATGAATGATCATACTGATAATCAGCTCGAGGTTCAAGTTGATCAAAACCTTGTGATGAGACTTGTTTGGCTTGTCGAGGTCGTTGAGTTTTACGATTGATTTGTCGTATTAAATCAAAAAAAATCTATTCAAAAATTATTTTAATTAAAATTTATATTTTCGATTTTAACAAAATATTTTTTTTACTTCATTGACATTGACTTGTAATTTCGCAGATGCTTCAAGAAATGTACATCCAAATGAACGTGCTAACGCTTCACCATTTTGTTTTCCAACAACACGTTCATCTTCAAGATCATTCTTATTTCCAACAAGTACCATAGGAATATCTGCACCAACATCTTTAACACGCATTATCTGATCTTTTATATCAATTAAATCATTAAATGTTGCTTGTGATGTTATTGAATAAACAAGTATGAAACCTTGACCATTTTTCATATATAAATCTCTCATTGCAGTAAATTGTTCCTAGAAATATAGACATAAAATTTTTCTTTATTCTTGTAAATATTTACCGTTCCAGCTGTATCAAGAATTTCAAGCATACAATTAACGCCATCGATTTCTACTTGCTATAATATGATACATAATAAATTTTATTTCTATATTTCTAGATAATTAATCAAAAGAAGTTGATTTTGTTTTCTACTTACTTTACGGTAACAATCTTCAATTGTTGGATCATATTTACCAACAAATATACCTTGCACAAATTGTACGGTTAATGCACTTTTACCTACACCACCACTACCTAACACAACTAACTTATATTCTCGCATGAAAATGTGATAAAAGAAAAGTAAATGTATCTAAAAACAAAAATCAAATTGAGTATTTTATGAGTAATTCGCTGTTGTTTGCTTCTGTTTTATGTTTCTTTTTTCTCTCTGTCTGTTCTATGCGCGCATTGACGTCGTATAGATGTTAAACTTTTTTTGAAATATGAGTAAGCGAGGTGTTGATCGAGCACGGGCATCGACCTAGTGATGGCTGTGCGACGCGCCAATGACAGTTAGAAAAGACGAAGGAGAAGAAGAGGGGGAAAGGAAAGGTAAAATTTCTTCCGTAAACTCGGTCGCTATCGTACACGTCTAATTGACAAAAAACTACAGAGGTAATATACATATACACACGTTGCGTGGTCTTTCCTTTAGAGAAAAAGAGAGAAGACGAACGAGAAGAAGAAGTTCATTTATATTCATCGATTCACCTTGCTTTTTCGTTCTTTTTCTTTTTTTTCTTTTTTTGCTTCAATACATTTAGATAATGTCTTGAAGAAAAATTTGATCATAAAGACTGAAACACAAATATTTAAAAAAAAAGAGAAGAAGAAAAACGACGAAAAACGTCAAATCTCTTTATTTCTTGAATAAGTATTTTTTTTTCTGCTAAAAGTTTGTTGGCCATAGTAGTCATAAGGAAAAAGAGAATGATCGAGTATGAATGTTTTAGATAAGAAACAAAATCACATCTCATTATTAAGTGCAGATATGTGTGTACATATAGATTAATTGATCCTCTCTATTGGCGGTGGTAAAAAGCGAACTGGGTGGTATGTGGGAGATGTATTGATTAAAATTTTATCAAGGCTAGATAATGGAAAAGAAAGCATTGCTATAATAGAATCTTTATTTCATCGGCTTTAAAAAAAATGAATATAAACTTGATAAATTGTTTGCTACAATTTCAAGTCAAATAAAATCAAGTGTATATTGTTCCATTGTATTCATCATTAGAAAGAGTACACATTTTCGTTCTTTTTGAACATATTGCTCTTTGTGGCCACTCATAAATTTGACATTGAGCTGATTTGATGACATCAATCAATTTACTTCAAGTTCATTGAAAAATGCTTGATATAAGAGTCGTGCGCTATTTATTTGTAGCAAAGACCTTATACTACGGTTGGATATACTATATTTATAATTACACACCTATTTGGTTCATTCAAGTGGAACGTTCACATAGTTCCTTATCTCCCTCTCTCTCTCTCTCTTTATACACATGTATATATATATATATATATGTACCGATTTTGTATATCGTTGTTCTAATCAGCACATCAGTTCTATTCTACCGAGTCAGGAAAGTAATATCTATTAGAGTATTAAATATTACACTAATATGGGTCGAATATCAAGTCAGTGTTTTAATGAAATATTATAATTAGAAAAATTAAAATTAAATTTCAGGCAAGCTCTTCTCTAATAACTTTTTGCCTTTCCGTGATCGTGATGGTCATCTTGTTGGCAGAGTTATTGAAATTGAACATACGAAATATAAATTTCAAAGACACATAGGCAGCGGTGGTTTCGGTAAGAAGAGTCTAGTATATTTTATAGTTTTGTTTTTATGAATTTGTAAACAAAACACTAGGTGCTGTTTATGCGGCTGAAGGGCCAAATGGTGTGGTTGCGGTTAAAGTAATTGATCTAAATCGAATACCTGACTCGCATGATGTGTTTGTTAATTCATATTTAACTGAAGTTAGACATCTTAACCGACTACGAAAAAAATCGCGTCATATCATTCATATTTATGGCTTTGATTTTGATGCTGACACTGGCCGAGGTTAGATTAAAAATTATCAAATAGATATAGAGAATCATTTTCTTGTTATCTGTATCTATTTAGCTTATATTGTTATGGAATTAGGCGGCGATAATTTGACGAAGTTTATCGCACGCATGCATGCGGCGCACCATAATCCAGGACAGCATGGTTCATACATAGATCCAGTTATTCGTCAAAATATTTGGCGTCAATTGGTCAGTATTGTTCAAACACTGACATCAAATGATATTGTTCATATGGATTTGAAACCAGATAATTTAATTTTATTCGGAGATACACTTAAAATAATTGATTTAGGGATATCAAAAAAGCCTGAGATGATAGGGTAAGAAAAATTTGATATTTTGTTTTATCTTGAATTTTCTATTATTTTTCTTTTTTGAAACCTAGTCAACCTGGTGTGGGTACTCCCCTATTTAGGTAAAATTTTAATAAATTATCCGAAGAATGTTCAATATTCATTCATTTATTTATTTGCAGCGCGCCAGAAATAATGAATCCTGTTGATTATCGTGGTCAACCGTATGGTCCCAAAGCAGATGTTTGGTCGTTGGGTGCTATTCTTTACTATATGACTTATGGTGAACCACCAAATTATATATCTGGAGCAGCAAATCCTCCTTATCATCAAAAGCCTTCACGTGATCCCAATCTTGTTGATGTTCTTCGTCGTACACTTGTCGAAGATCCTCACGCACGAATCGATATATTTTCACTTCTCCGTCATCCGTATACAACTCGTCACTTATAAAACTGTTTTTCTTCGCTTTATGAGGGAATATTATCAACGGATAGATCGTTTTTGCATTAAAAACAAGTGACTTGTGAGCTATCGATCAGTTTGACTTTTCGAATGTAACCCTAAGCAAATCTGTTAAGTCTGTATAGATTCGTAGTTCTAGATAAAAAACAAAATAATTTTTTTCTTACTAACAAAATTTAAATTGAACGTATTTGTTTTAGCTATTCTGATAGCAGAGTATATCCGATGGATCAGAAATTACTTGTTACTTCTATTTCAAATAATTTTTATTTCTATAGCAGATAGATCAAAATTTTAATCTGAAACTCTTTAAGATGATAATATTCTTCTAAGTAAACTTCAGTTTCAAGAAATGGAAATGATTTTTATCCGGAAGTCAATAGAAAATCTTTGGTAATTTGACTAGATCTCTAAAACCGATATTGTTGTTTTTATAAAATATTTATAAGTGTGAAAAGTTACCATTTAAAAACTTAATCCAAATCAGTCAAACCGATAAATCATACTTCAATGGCTTTTAGTAAGAAAGCGATCGATCAGTTGCAAACATACTCTTGTTAATGTTCTCTCGTAAACAGCAAGTCTTTATCTTTTAAAAAGTTGATCAGAAGTTCAATTTTTGTTCGAATTTTGACCTTCATATTTTGCATGAAAAATATTAAGAAAAAAAATCTTTTTATTTTAGATGGCTTCAATGAATAATATTAGAACGAGAATAAAATTAGAAGACACTGAAATTTTACATGTAAGTAAGATTTGGATTTTTGATAAAATAACATTTGATGTTTATTAATACAGACTACATCAACAAATTTTCCTGGTAATTATTCCGGTTATGATGATCGTTTAAATTTAGACGAATTTCGACAGGTATTAAATGATGAATATTTAGATTTGATTTGAAAAGAATATTTTTATTTTTATTTCTATGATCTAGAATTTACAAGTTCAAATAACTAGTCTGGATGATACCACAAGTGAATTTGATTTAATCGGTATTGATGCAGCTATTGCGAACGCATTTCGTCGTATACTAATTGCTGAACTTCCATCGATGGTATGTAGAAAATAAAAGACAAACAATTGATGAGAATACATATGATTCATTGACATTTTTTATAGGCTATTGAAAAAGTTCATGTAACAGAGAATTCATCGGTATTACCTGATGATGTTCTTGCACATCGTCTTGGTCTTATTCCATTACGTGCTGATCCAACCTTATTTATTGATAAAGTTGCAGCTGATACAAAAGAACGTGAAGATGATACATTAATTTTTAAACTTAAAGTTGCATGCAAAAAAAATCCTAAAGCACCTACCGATGGAGATGATCCTAAAAAACTTTACATCAATAGTAATGGTAAATAAATAGATATGATTCTAGATGATTGAATAATCGTAATTTTTTTATTTTTCATTTCAATGAAATAGTTTACACAGAACATATGGAATGGATACCAATTGGTAATCAAATAACAAAGGTTTTTATAGATGATGATTAAGCTTGACTTTTTCTCATTAAATTCTTTTCAAATATTTAGTTTAAACCGGAAGATATTGGACCAGTCTTTCCTGATATATTAATTGTGAAACTCCGTCCGGGTCAAGTAAATATATATATATATTTGATGCAAAATTTTTTTATAGACATGCCTTCCTTTTTTCTTATTTGTAGGAAGTTGACCTTAAACTTGTTTGTCATAAAGGTATTGGTCGTGATCATGCAAAATTTTCACCTGTTTGTAAGAGATTTTAATCTAGCTGTAGGTAGAATCGTTATATGGATTTCTGTTTAGGTACTGGATCATATCGTTTAATGCCTGAAATTATTTTGAAAAAGCCTATATACGATGAAGATGCAGAACATTTACAAAAATGTTTTACACCAGGTGTCATTGAACTTGAACAGGATAATGATGGTTGGTAAACAGAATTTTTTTTTCTGAAATAGCTTATTAATCATCAATGAAAATGAAAAAGAAAAATTGCTTTTTTATTCCTATTAAAATCAAACTAATAGTTGCTTCGAGTCATGCGTATGTTCGACATTGATTAGGCTTGTCAAATCTGTTCATTTTGCTACTTTACTAGAACGGAACAATATTGTGAAATTGTTTTCATTTTCTTTCTCCGATGGAGACTAGTATTGACGTCAATGCCATACGGGATTGAAAAGCGTTTCCTAATTGATTATATTTTAACAATAGCGTGAACTCATACTGCATGCGTGTGTGTGCGTGTGTATTCATAACTGTAAATATCACAATATTTCATCAGTGAAGAATATAGTAACATGATTTAAAATAAATTGATAGAAAAGCAAAACTCTGAATTTTTATCTACATTGTAAACTAATGAACAAAGGATAATTGAGATTTTTTCACATTTTGACTGTTAAAGAAAGTGGAGATAATTAAAAAGTATTTATTTAACAAAAACTAATTTCAGAACTTATTGAATTTGTCAAAAGAGAAAAAAATTTAAATCATGTATTAGTGATGTGATTTCAAAAAATTACAACAGATGCATTTTAGAATAATGGATTTTTCTATAACTAATTTTGAAATATTGCATATATGTTAAGTTACTTTAGAGACATTTATTCATAAGAGATATCAGTCAAAGTCAGACGTTAGTAACGTTTTATAGACAAAAAAAAAGTATATTGCCTTTCACTCCATTCATTTTTAATAAATAAAATTAAAATCAATGTAACAGTTTTAGAAATCATATAGTAGATTTTTTAAAAGAATTTTTGATTCGTTTTTAGCATTCATAAACTATCTAGGCAATAAGTTTTGATGAGAAAAATTCTATTATTAAGTCTATCATACAATTTTTGGATTTGAATTTTTCTGATATGTACTCTTAGATAGATATTTCCTAATTCAATTTGTACCCTATAGTTAATTGATAGAGCTAGCATGTTTTCATCTATGAAGTACGTGCTAAAAAGCAACTCATTCTGTAAAAATAATCTTTCTAAAAAGCCAAAATTAATTCAATAATAGATATATTTTGTCTTGTCTAGCAAGATTCTCATATATGCGAATATTCAAAAAAAGAAAAATTATAAAATACAACACTACTATAAGTTTCTTTAGGACATCGGCGTGCTGTCGTATCGAAACCTCGTCTTGATATGTGTAGCCGTGAAGCACTTCGTTATCCTGCTTTTAAAGATTCTGTTGAATTAAATAAAATTCGTGATCATTTCATATGTTCGTATATATTTATAAAAATTAATCAGGAAAATACTCATTTATTTGTTTATTTAAATTATAGTTAGTATTGAAAGTGTTGGTGCTCTACGTCCAGATCAACTGTTTATCGATTCTATTAAATTACTTATGTCGAAATGTGATCGATTATTACAAGAAATCGATGGTAATATCAACAATTAATAATGATTTAGTCTTCTAAAGATGTCTTCATCGAAATGAATTTGTTGTTTTTTTGTTTGTTTGCTGTTATATTCAAAAGAAAAAAAAATATATATAAGACGACAGAAGGAATGTTGTACCAGCAAAATGTTTAGAAAAAAAAATTAAAAAAAACTTGGCACAATAAAATATGTTTGTATTTTTTATGTATATGTATATATATGTATGTAGACAGTTGTCGATGTAATTTTTAGTGACTAGAAATAACTATGTATATATTAAAAGTAGGGATCAGAAAAGAAAAAAACAAAATATTCGATCACACGATCATGGAAACACACAATCAAAAAAAGAAATGAACGGCCCGCATTCAAGAGCAGAAGATTTGTTCTTTGTTTTTTTTTAAACGGCACTATCTTTTTCTCGTTGTAATGTTTCAGTAAGATAGAGCCGTAACTGTTCATCAGATACTGATACAGATGAATCACAATGTATGGAAGAAGGTGTTAAACTAAACGAACGACGAGATTGTAATTGTGATTGTTGATCATTTGAAGTATTATTCAATGATGATGATGATAATAATAAATTGGAAAAATTCAATATTGTTGATGGTGGTGAACGCGATGTTGTCTGGGTTGATTGCACTACACATGTTGGATGATTTGTTGTAGCTGGAGGCGACACTGATTCTTCATTACTTGATATTGAAAGATTCTTTTTATGATGATCATGACAACAATTCGTTGGATCACAATTTTCTGTTTTATATGTAAATATCGATGATTGAGGATGAGGTTGAGGTTGACATGATGAATGATGATGGTACTGTTCAAGTTTTTGCCGATTTAATAAAATTGTTGGTGCTGATAGCTGTCCTTGAATGTGTTGTTGTTTCTGTTGCTGTTGTTGTTGCTGTTTCTGTTGTTGCTGTTGCTGTTGTTGCTGTTGTTGTTGTTGTTGTGGTTGTTGTTGTTGTTGTTGTTGTTGTTGTTGTTGTTGTTGCTGTTGTTGTTGTTGTGCAAGATGTAATTGTTGTATAGAACTCATTTCACGTTTTAATGAACTAATTTTAGATTTGGTTCGAACAAGTTCTTGTTTCATGGCTCGATTTTCGACCTCAAGTCGTTTCTTTTCCTAGAAATAAAGAAGATGATTTATTTATTGGTTAGAAAAATTGATTAGCATAATCCTGACGATAGTGAAAAATGAAATCCGGCTTGGCTACTATTACTGATCAAAGAAAAATCGTTGCATGCCATCTATCTATATAGATAATTAAACATCGATCATAGTTGATGTGTTGAACGACTAACTATTTGGATTTAGTATAAATTTGGACACATTTTATGAGTTTGTATTCGAGAAAAAAAACTTGAATTTACACCTGAATACAGTAGACTATGTACATATGAATCAAGACAGACATATAGGTCTTTAAAAACATAGAATATAATTCATATTTTCAAGATTATACATATTAATCTGTGATTAGAGCTGCATATATTATTTTAAAATTTCATATCTTTTGTAATTTCGATCTATTGATTTATTCCTGAATTTACTAGTTATATGGTAATTAAATAATTACATTAATATTTTCGAGTCAAAAAAAGAAAGAAAAGAAACTGATTTTCTTACTTCTTCAGCTTGTCTTAATCTTTCGAATATTTCATTTTGTGTTGGATCAAGTTTTTCTGGTAATGAAGGTAAAGATTCCGTTAAAGATAATTTTTTTGTATTTAAATTTTCACTACTACCAAAATTAATTTTTGACTGTATAGTTTGTAAATTTGTAAGACATGCATGTTCATCATTGTCATCAAATGCTGACGATGTCAATAGGCCAACATCTTTACATATTGTTGTCTTTATCGAACGATGTTTCGATGATGGAGTATCATTTTCCTTCGATTCTATAAAATGATTTCCATCATTATCTTCATAATTATCACTAACATTACGTTCAAGAAATGGTGTTTGATCATAGAATGATTGTGATTTTGATTTATCTTGTTCGTGAGTTTTTGTTTCTGTTGTTGTCGTCGTTGTTATACTTGTTGTTGATTCTGATGTACCGGCTGAGGTACTGGGTGCTGATGATAATAAAGTTGACTGTGGTAATGAACGATTCCATGAAAAACTACGATCATTCCATTTTTCAAAACTATCCGAACATATCAATGGTCCTCTAGGTATCAATTGTTGTGCCATTGGAATAACATTACTCGGTGTGCTATTATTTATTGCTATTTGTTGTTGTTGTTGTTGTGGTGGTGGTGATGGTGGATGTGTATAATAATATTCCTCATTTGAATCCGATAAAATGGTTTTTCGATGTTTTAACGAGGATGGTTTACGTAAATGCCATTGTTGATGATGTGTTGCTTTATCATTATTAATTGTATGATGTTCTTCATCGGATGAACTTGTACAATTTTCGGATGTTGCCGATGATGATGTTGACGATGAAAAATGAGGGTCTTCAGTTTGTGTAGCCTTTTGTTTACGAGTTTTACGTATGCGAAATGAACTGCGACTCGGACGTGAATCACTGACAGAACCTTGCTTATTAACTGGATGTTGACGTTTTTGTCGACATTCCATTACAACTTGATCTTTACAATGACGATGAGCATTAATCCCACAATCTAAATTATTGTGTTTTTGTCTTTTGAAAATTTCATTAAACAAAAATAAATAGATAGACAAGCTTACCTTTACATTTCCAACCTTGTTTAATTAGACCCCAAAGAAGTCCAGTACAATGAACACAAAATGCTGGTTTAAAATAGGTTGTCTCATGAAAGTCATGTTTAAATTCACCTTTTAAATCATGATATTTAGCACGTAGAAAATAACTACGCATTTCTGTTTTTGATATCATTCCATCTCTAGAAGAAGAAAAAAAGACAAAGCAAAGCAATTTCTATCGAATAAAATAGAATTAACTTCAAACATACTGATCAGCATCAAGTACAGTAAATGTATCAATAAATGGAAAATTTTGTGCTATTTCTTCAAACTCTGTATGTGATATATAACCATCACGATCATGATCGTAAGTGGTAAAAACTGCTTCAACCATTGCATTAACATGCCGTTGAATTGTTTGAAGATCAATTGTTTGACTTACACCAGCTGCCCAATCAGCAAATACAGGACTATGAACCTGTTCTTTTTTCTTATAAGTATCGGACATGGAATCGTTTGTTGTTTCACCAGGATGTAAACCTCGTGAAGTTTGATCAGGCTAAAAAATAGACATGTATGTTAATACGAGCTCTTTTTAGGTTGTTTTCTAAAATAAAATAATTATTGAAAATAATTCATCGATTTGAAGTTCACATTTTGAACATATCACATACAGAAATATTTCTAGTAGTAATGATAAGATTAATGGAAGTTTTTCTATAGATTTACGAGAGTTTTCCTTGATTTAGATCTTAGAAATATATGACTAGATGGATTATTGAATATAAACTGTTCGATCCGAACATTCATCTTAAATGTAAGTCTCGCGATATTAAAGAATATCTACAAATATTCAATTAAAATGGTGGGTAGACTTCTGTGATGTTGATATTTATACGTTCTGGTCTAGTAAGGTCAAACTAATATTTCAAGCAATGTCACTGTCATCCTGTGTTTCAACACTGAATATATCAAGAAGATAATTATTATTGTGTTAAATGAAATTCTTCGAATATTCTATGAACCATGAGATTTACTCTCGAATCTCATTTGAGGCCAAATGTGCTTTATTCGAGTTTTTGTTAGCAATATTTCATTCCATGATCAAAATCTAATGAAACTATTGTAACTCTACGAACGATAATCTATTGCCGCACGTCCTTTTTGGGCTTATTTTGAAAACAAAAATCTCTGCTTAGTACTGAAATATATAGCTATGCAGTAATGAATCATGCTGAACAATATCTTTATAAGCTAATTTTTTTTTAACATACCGATGAAACCGATGATCGAGGTTCTCTTGCTAATGAAAGTTCGTAGATTTCATCTTCTGTATAACTTAAATCTAATGAAAGCTAAAAAACAGTGAAGAGAAAAATATATTATTCACATAATGTGTTTAAAAAAAATATCTTACTGTAAGTAAATTAATGAGATCATGATTCGGTTGTACCGGCGGTACAGATTCTTGTAAATTATTCAATGTTCGAAATGTAATACTCAATTGAACTAATTTACGAAAATTAATCAAATCATATTCCAGACGATCTTGTAATGCAACATGAAGAGAAATTATATCTTTTAAATGTACTCCACTATAAACGAAAAAGAAGAAACCCATTGTCTTTTTCGATAAGAAAATTTCAACTTACATTATCGGTATTTTAAAACCTTCACATTCAGATAAATTTTTTCTATATTGAGCATAATTTGAATTTGAAGATAATAAATCTGTCATTTCGGTTAAAAGCTAAATTTAAAAAAAGTACAATGTAATTTCTTTAATATTAATCCATTTCAGAATGGTCTACTTTAATATCTTCAGGGGATAAACACATCATTGTTTTTGATAAACGAGCTAATGCACTATGAGATATTCCACCAATAACAGCTAAACATGTATTAAAATTTTGTAATTCTCTTAAATACTAAATAGAAACGAATTATTTAAGAAAACAAATCAACATATGACTCTATTGTTCTTTACTTTAGCTACATCAAGAAATTTATGTATAATTTCAGCACGTTGTTTTGGTGTCATTTTACTTAAAACCATACATTGTATCCATGTTGATAAACCATTGAAAAATTGTATTGAACGTTCAAGACGTGGATTATCTTGTAAAGTATTTTTAATAGCATACGCTTTATAGTCTGTGAATGTAATTCGTCGTAAAATTTTCCATTCTAAATATGTTAATTGGGCTGCCAATGTTTGAGGTTCAATATTATTAAAACCAAGGGAAACAGTTTTATTTTTCATTTGATTTCTTACAGTCATTTGACGCATCCAATCAAATGATGGTCTAAAAATTGGAAACATTTTTCTTCTTCAATAAATCAACAAAATAAACATACATTTGTGAAAGATCAACTAGCTTCATATATTCAGCATCACCTGATGATTCAATGAGATTTTTAATTTTTGCACATGTTTCTTTCAAGTTTCTATCAAGATCGAAGTGCATGGGAAAGTTTTTCATCCAAAAACTAAATTAAAAAACAAACACGAAATTTATACGAATGGTCAAAATTTAATTAGACAATATATTCATTCATTTTGCAGCATGTTAAGAAAGTCAGTAGAAATTTCAGAAGTATCCAATTAGAATTAGAGTTTTATCGAGTCTATGAATATAGATTCAAAATTTATAAAAGATTAAGAAAAAACTTCTCAATGAAATAGAATACAATTGATGAATAAGTTGACAAGATTCGTACAGACTACTTGAAATGACTGGCAAAACGAATCAATATTTTCTCTGATTATTCTTCAGTTATTCATTATTCTAATAAACATACTTATAAGCATGACAAATGCGCAATTGATAATCTTTACTAAAGCGCTTGTCATTAGCATTCATTGCTTTTTTATAATCATCACTTGAATGTCTATATAAATCATATAACATATTACTTAAATATTCGGATTCCATTATCCATTTATGCATGAGAAAAAACACTTTGGGATATTCACTATCATCAATCACTGTCCCATTTGATTCTAATTAAATTAACAAAGTCAATCATAGAAACAAATAACAATAAGAAAATATGTATTTTATATAACTCACGAAATGAATCGACTAATACGCGAATCAATCGATTAAGCGTAGCTCCTTTGACATGTATGCCAGTTAAAATTGATTTTTCTTCTTCAAGATATTCAGGTGGTTTTTCACTGGATTCAGAACGTGCGTCAGATTCATCACCACAGCCACTACTATTTGTTTGTTGTTGATCAATAGATGATATTGATTCATTTATTGTTCGATTACTTATTGATATAGAATTCGTTTGTAATTGAACTTTTTTACGTAAATGAAGATGCTCATTGGGTTCAATTTCGAATGTCACCGGACTATCTTCATCTAAATCTTGAATATTTGATATAGCTTGAGAACGTTTTATTGTTGTTGATAATTTATTTGTATCAATATCAACACCACCTGTGCGAGATTTTAGTCGATGATCAACAATAGTTGAACGTGTGATTAATGAAGGAGTAAGAAGTGATGATGTTGCCAATGGGAAAACTGGTGGTGTTGGTAATGATACGAGGGTTTCATCGGATGATAATGGCACCGGTTGTTGTGGATTGCTTGTAGTGTTCATCGTAGATATTTATCGACATGACCTATAAAAACAAAAGTAAAAGAATAATAAAGGTATTAGTTAAAGAAAACAAAATATGAATTTTTATTTTCTCATGAGAATGATCACTAGAGACTAAATGAAATTTACAGTTGATGTTTCATATGTTTCTTCCGTTTTTCTCATTGATAAAATGATATTGACACTTGGAAAAATGAAAATAATGATGATGACGTACATCTCAACGACATATTCTTGCGCTTTACTGAACTGCGATACTTTGTATGAGTTAATTCGGAGAAAATAAGTATAAGAACAACAACAACAACACAATATAATACAAAACAGCCGAATCACTTTATGTATGTCAACGTCATCATTTAACATGGTTTCACTGACACATTTTACTTTCTTATGCTTTTGACGTCACTCATTTGACGAAAAGAAAAGGCAATTGTGTCTTAAATTACATTTAATCAACAAAGACCAAGAAAAGCAACAATAGAGTGTCGTCTACGATAAAAATATTTTATCTATTGTTAGAAAATATCTATCTATCCATCTATCTATTCAGATAATACTTACCATGTGTTATTTATGAAATATACCGCTATATTCCATAGTGGTGTCGACGAACGATGATGATCAATCATTCAATCGACGAACTAATGATGCATGTTTTCGAGATTGTGACTCGTTGTCTATTTCACATAGTAAAGTATAGAGTAGCAGAAGAAAAAAATCCGAATAGAATAGCGTTGATAATAGTGATGATGATGATGATGATGATGATGATGATGATGATCTAGAAATGTTGAGTGCAAACATAAGCAAAAGAGAAAAAAAGAAAGAAAAAGAAAAAAAAAGAATCCTAGTGCAATAGCAAGAGACGACCAACTCATTGAATGGGTGGGATCTTCAGCGCGCTCGCTCGCTCGCTCGCTTGTTGTCAAAGAATAAATGCAAAAAAGAAACACGCGTCGGGTGGTAGCAATAGACCAAAGGGATAGAGTAGCTAAAAATAGCGAATTTTAGGCGTGTGTGAATGCATACATAGCATCGTTTTCAGTTTCTTTCTTAGACGTGTGCGTATTCTAGAAACGACAATATTCTCTCTTTCTTCCTTCTTTTTAGTTCTTTTTTTTTTGTTTCGTTGACGACTGTTGTTGAACAGAAATGTATGTCTATGTCAGTTAAAGAGACGGATAGATAGCGCCTATGCGCTCGATGAGGGTGATTGACGGAACCGCGAGGGAAAAAGAGTAGAGACCGTCTCACCGTTCGGCATATCCAGGGTTTGCATATTCTCGTGAATGGGTAACAGAACAGGGCACAATGAAAAAGGAAATATTTCTTGGAAAACAACATGAATATAGACAATGTTAGATATTGTGCACGCCAACAGTTCTATATCTAGGTCTTGTTTTGAAAACAAAAACTAGATAGATAGAAATAAATGAATATTTTTCTTTTGTATGTATCATTGTTACTATCGACATTTGAATTAGATCGCTGGGTGAAGGCGATACTAACATGATACCATTACTAGCAATAACGTCACAATGATACATTTTTTTCTCTGTCATCTTATGTTTTACTCTTCATGCTTTGACGTGTATGCCGCTAAACATTATAGATGAGGTGGCATGGTGTTAACCGTGTGAATGGTCCTTGCAATGACGAAACGAAGAAGCGTAATGAAAAAGAAACCAAACGACTGACGAACTCATTCTCTTCTCATATTTTTCTTACTACACTACTACCGCTGACTGTCTGTCATTTCATTATTTCTTTCTCTTTTCCGCTCTTACGATTCTTGCAAGCTTAGCTAGCAATTTATGTGCGTGCATGTGTGAATGCAAGCGCATACCCGTACACAGAAATAAGTGTTTTTCCACAAAAATGATCTGATCGTTCACCAAAAAAAAAACATATTATGTATCAATCAGACATACGTATATAATCAAAGAGATTTGTGCCGTTAGACACTTGAACACATAAACAGATGAATGCTCTCAAAAGACCCTGTATGAGTTCAAATCGATGACAAGCAAAAAAACGAGATGAAGACGAAGAAAAAAGAAAAACTCGAGTCTACTACCGGAAGCATCTCGCTTCATCATCATCATCGTTATAGGAAGTAAGTATAATAAAAAAAACAAAAAAGAAGAAGAAGAAGAAGAAGAAGAAGAAGAAAATCGAAGCTACAGCTAGCTAATACAAGACGATATTTATTTAATCGAAATTTATCTGTCAAAGTATATTATTCTTATTATTCATATGAATATGAATGGATACTATAAAAAAAAAGATAGATTTTTTCTTTATATTTAATACCAATACTTGAAGATTTTTCTTTTCCAAATACTCTACTGTTTTCTTCAATGTTATACAACAAACCATTATTTGAATAATAAAGTTAACAAAAAAAGAACATTCGCCCATATTATATATACTTTCTAATTTCCGACATCTGTGATCTATAACAAAGTCGAGCATATAGAGTATGAAAGAAGAAAAAAACCGTAGCACAATTCTTATATAAATGCTTAAAGTCTATTAAAGTATTACATTTTTTCTGTTCACTATTGAATAAATTAGTTGAACTTAAATAAAAAAAATTTTAATCGTCACACTTTTCTTTCCTCTTAAATATATATTTGTCTACTTGATGAAAAAAAGAACGAAGCTATTAATTTTTTTAATCTTTTGTTTCTGAAGTACTGTTTTCTTTTTCTATAGATTCTAGTCCTTTTTTTTATGTATTTACATCTTGATAAAAATCAAATATTAATATTATACTTTTCGTATATGCATAAATGCATGAACCGACTCGGCTCATTTGCTTTTTTTCAAACAGGAAAACAAATAGATTCCATGAGTAATCTTTCCAAGCTTCTTTTTTTGCTTCTATTAGATTTGAAGAACTGAATCATTCATGTGTTTTTTCCTATCAACATAGCGGAAGAAAGTAAATGGAGGAATATTGTCGGTAAAAGCTATGAACAAGAAAAAACAAATGGCGATAGATATAATTCTATCAATAATGATGCATCAGGCCGTTGAATGAAAAGAAGAGAGAAAAAACGCGGTGATGTCCTTAAAATATGTCAATTCTAATCTATTATTAAACTGCTTGGCAAGAATTTTTATAAACATATTAATAGTAACTAAAATCTAGACTAGAATATTCTTTTTGTTTTTACTCATGCCGCTGATTGAAATATTATACGTAAATGTGTTGATTACACTGATTCATTTATTTCAACTGAAATATCTATTAATTTTTTACTAGTAGTACAGACTTCTCAAATTGATAAATTATTATCGTAAAGATGTCTAATAAACCAATTATTTTGTTTTAACATTGTAGATTACCATCGATAGATGGCATAGGCGGCGGAGCCTGTAGACTCACGAGGCTTGAGCCTACCCTAGTTTCAAATAGGGTAGGCTCGAAAGGCTCAAATTAGCACAGATAAAGGCTTCGGTAGGCTCAGTTATAATATCCAAGTCTTTCATTGTTATTTAGTTGTCACGTATGACTGACAATGGCAGTAGCAGATGACGTATTGTTACAAAGTTAGTTCATATATTCTTTATCACCGATGGCAACTCGAATTCAGTAAGGTATTCATTGAACNTTGTTGGCATCGATACCCGTAGAGAATTCTCCGTTTTTAATATAAGATAGTTTCATTTTTGTAAACTTTTACTCAAAATAAATTTTGAATTTAAGATATTTTGATAAATAGTACTCCTTTCATCTACAATGCCAGCTAAACAAAGTCAAATAATGTCATTTTTCTAAAATAACAAACGCCAGAGAATTAATAGTGTCAATGAAATTTCGTCGTCTGTTGACATTTCATCAAACAATTCAAATGAAACTCAAAGAGAAACCAGATTATGTACTGAGATATCATCGCAAGTCAACTCATCAGCTTCACCAACATCAAGTTTATCAACGCTATTTTTATCATCCTTCGTTCCACCAACACTAACTTCATCAACGTTATGCTCATTACCACCACTACTTTTCGATCTCGCTTACCTAGAAAACTGAGCCTACCCTAGACAGAAATCGTTTCACCGCCTATGATAGATGGAACTTACTTGTTGAACTTCTTGTTATGAAAATAAAATACGATTGATTTGAAAGAATCTTTTATAAGGAATCTTTTAACTGTATTGTATTTCATAGAAATCAACTGTAATTCTATATCGTCTAGTATTCCAATGTATAGCGATGGGAAATTCCATTGGTGAAAGATCTTTTTATTTCTTTATATTATGTTCTTAAAATTTCTTACAACCTTTTCCTCTAAAAACAAAACTACAAAAATATGTAATATGAAGTACTATTAACATAATAAGAAAATAAAAATAATTCGAAATTTTCTTTAAGATGAAAAATTATTTCGATTTAAATTTGTAGTTGAATATCTAGTTATTTTATAATGAATAATGATTTTTCTACTAAAGCTTTCGACTCAATACCAGGAGTCATTTTCAATATTTATAATCAGTTCATTTCCTAATGTTGAACGTTGTTGAGTTCATAATGTTGTAGATGTTAATTTCACTTGATTTTATTTTGGTATTGAGTCGAAAGCTCTAGGAGAAAAATCATTATTCACTATAAAATAACTAGATATTCAACTACAAATTTAAATCGAAATAATTTTTCATCTTAAAAAATTTTCGAATTATTTTTATTTTCTTATTATTTGAAAAAATCCTATGAATAAAAACTTTATTACTATTAACATATGTTATTTTTATCTTCTATTTCGAATCTAAAATAATCTCCAGTGAAAAATATTTCAGTGGGCTATTGTGTAACGAAACATTTAATAATAATTTTTATACGACCATTACTTTACTTTTTTACTAGTTACAGAAGCTACTCAAGCGGTTTATGTTGTTCAAGGTTCTAACTATGAAAGTTATTGGATCATGAATATCATGATATCAGTACTTGAAAACACCAATTTCGCATAGATTTACGTTGGACTAGGTGTTTACATCATCATCATCATCATCATCATCGTAAGTGTTATATATAGTTGAGTGCATTTTTACATAAGATTTAGCGTGAGAGACATGAACTAGTAGCTTCACCAGTGCAAGGCACAAATAGACGCTTGGTATGAATCTAATGTAGTATACTTTATCGATAACGACAACATATTCGTTAACACCATTTTACTATTCGTGAAATCTTTTAGTATTTTTTTCTATGTTGAAATAAATTTAATGATAACAACTGACAACATTGTCACAGTTCATGACTGAACAGTTCTCGATAAAATTCTCGAGTCAAACCCACACTTTTCGACGATTTTAACAAAAATTAAATGCTCACTCTGTTAATAGTATTGTAATTTCATGAAGTAATCGAAAGAGTTTTAAAAAAATAAACGTAACAATGACATTGCAACTAAGCAGTAGATTGATTTAAACATAAAATATCATTCATCTTCCATACTATCGATAGTATTCGAGACTCAGCCAAGTCTATCGTTGATTTTATGATCATTTTTTAGACTATTAAGAACAAGTGCATATTGTTACAGTTTTCTAATTGGTTTTGAGAGAAATTTTAAAAGTAGCGTCACATGTATCAATATATTGTGATTGTTGATTCACTATTTGCAAACACTGGAGATTGTATAGGTATTGATAATATTCAAAAGGGATTCTTTGAATCAACATAGTCTTTGTAAAGCAATGCGAAAAATCTCTGATAATTTTCTTTATCTTTTGTATCCTGTGGTATATCCGTTTCGTCGTATGAAATATTCTAAGATATTATTCTATAAGTCTATAGAAATGCATATATTGGATTTGAATTCTTTTTAGCCATTCATGTATTGAAACTGAGTGGTTTGAATAATTACAATAATTCATGAGAAAATTCAAATGGAACTAAAATCTCTGACTAATTGCGTTAAATGCCATTGCTTCAGGAAAATTTATCCATACTAATATCGGTTCCAAAATATAAGGCAGATGGTTGTTTCTTGAATATCTTTTGATAGGAAGAAGATAGAGACCTTCGGTTTCCAGCGTTCGATAGCCAAGACTCAGGAGCATCTATCATAAAGCAAGGTCTCTTCTCAGGTGAGCTCTCAAAAGTGGTTTTTCAGAGTGTCTCTGGAAAACTACGCGGAATTTCCAAAAACTACT